>HE670355.1:77681-107000 GCA_000313835.2 Heliconius melpomene melpomene | reverse complement strand
AAATATAATAGTCACTTTTGGTCATTTTATCTAGATTGAAATTATAGTTTACTGTATAACATTCTAATAAATAATTGAGGAGATGTCACTGATTCCAAATGACCTAGCCTACGGGCGGCATAGTATGACCGACGCGAACGGGCAGATGACGTTGACAGTTTTAAAAATTTTCATACATTTTCGAACTATTGTTAATTTTTATGTAATTATTTGCTGTTTATAATTAATTTAAACTACACTTTGGTTCTCTTCTTATTTTATTTGATATAGCCCGTTAAAATTATCCTATTTAATAGAGAGAAATATTTAATTATTTCGTAGAGTCGATATCTATGTACGCACGCACGGAATACTTTAGGTACTTTTCCTAATATTAAGAAATACCTATTCTTTAGTTACTTTTAATCCTTTTGTTGGTTCATTTCAATACTCAGATAATTTTTTGTAATAAAATGTATCTACTTATTATTCTTTTTAATTATTTAGGCCTATATTTCCTTACTAATTCTAATGAAAATTGAAAATCTATACTAATATAATAAAGCGAAAGAGTTTGTTTGTTTGTTTGTTTGTTTGTTTGTTTGAACGCTAAGATCTCTGGATCTACTGGTCCGATTTACATTGTTTTGTTTTGTATGAAAGCTGCATTCTTCAGAAGTGCTATAGGCTATACAACATTACATTATACATATAAACTAATATATTTTAAAGTACTTTCTAATTTGACATGCAATTTATTCTGCCATGTTAATAACAACCGTCGCGTCGCTACGCAACCGTTACCGCGACATTTTGATATTGATCCTTATGAAAATAAATATAATAGTCACTTTTAGCCTTTTGTCTAGATTGAAATTATAGTTTACTGAACAAAATTCTAATAAATAATTAAGGAGATGTCACTGATTCCAAATGACCTAGCCTACGGGCGGCGTAGTATGAGTAAGACCGACGCGAACGGGCAGATGACGTTGACAGTTTTAAAAATTTCATACATTTTCGAACTATTGTTAATTTTTATGTAATTATTTGCTGTTTATAACTTTTATAACTACACTTTGGTTCTCTTCTTATTTTATTTGATATAGCCCGCTAAAATTATCCTATTTAATAGAGAGAAATGTTTAATTATTTCGTAGAGTCGATATCTATGTACGCACGCACGGAATACTTTAGGTACTTTTCCTAATATTAAGAAATACCTATCCTTTAGTTACTTTTAATCCTTTTGTTGGTTCATTTCAATAACTCAGATAATTTTTTCTAATAATATGTATCTACTTATTATTCTTTTTAATTATTTAGGCGTATATTTCCTTACTTAATTCTAATGAAAATTGAAAATAATTTAATGAATATATTTAATAAATATTCTTATAGTTGAAGCAGGCGTAGCCGCGTCCGGGTCCACTAGTACTAATATAATAAAGCGGGAGAGTTTGTTTGTTTGTTTGTTTGTTTGTTTGAACGCTAAGATCTCTGGATCTACTGGTCCGATTTTCATTATTTTTGTTTTGTATGAAAGCTGCATTCTTCAGAAGTGCTATAGGCTATATAACATTACATTACACATATATACTAATATATTTTAAAGTACATTCTAATTTGACATGCAATTTATTGTGCCATGTTAATAACAACCGTCGTTGCTACGCGACCGCTACCGCGACGTTTTGGTATTCATCCTTATGAAAATAAATATAAAAGTCACTTTTAGCGTTTCATCTAGATTGAAATTATAGTTTACTGTATAACATACTAATAAATAATTAAGGAGATGTCACTGATTCCAAATGACCTAGCCACCTAGCGGGCGGCACAGTATGACCGACGCGAACGGGCAGATGACGTTGACGGTTTTATAAATTTTCATACATTTTCGAACTTTATTTGTTGTTTATAATTAATTTAAAATACACTTTGATTCTCTTCTTATTTTATTTGATATTGCCCGCTAAAATTATCCTACTTAATAGAGAGAAATGTTTAGTTATTTCGTAGAGTCGATATCTATGTACACACGTACGGAAAACTTTAGGTACTTTTTCTAATATTAAGAATACCTATCCTTTAGTTACTTTTAATCCTTTTGTTAGTTCATTTCAATAACTCAGATAGTTTTTTCTAATAATGTGTATCTACTTATTATTCTTTTTGATTATTTGAGCTTATATTTTCTTACTAATTCTATTGAGAATTGAAAATAATTTCATGAATATATTTAATAAATATCTTATAGTTGAAGCAGGCGTAGCCGCGTCCGGGTCCACTAGTCTATATATATAAAAGAACTTGTCCTCACTGACTGAGGTAAGACGAACGCATTGCCGTAACTGCTGTGCGTAGAAACGTGAATTTGGACAGATGTTCACTTTCGTAATCTGGACATCCACTAAGAAGGGATTTTGAAAAATTTTAACCCTAAAGGGGTGAAATAGGGGTTCAAAGTTTGTATGGAAAAAAAATTAAATCAGCATCGATTTTTATAAAATTTGAAATTTAGATTATTAAAAGTATTTAATTGAACACGTGTTTCATCGTTTTCTAGAATTCTCCACCTAGGGGTACAAATAAGGGGTTAAAGTTTGTATGGAAAAATCTTTAAATCGCCACCGATTTTTATAAAATTTGAAATTTAGACTCTTAAAAATATTTCATTGAACACATGTTTCATGGGTTATTAGAATTCACCCCTAAATACGCAAGCGAAGCTGCGCGCGTCCGCTAGTATGAAATAAGTTACAAACAGTGACAAAGCGAAAACGTCATTAAAAAAGTGTTACAAGAGGAAACGTAATGCAAATAAAATAAATTAAATTACCAAATTTATTTCCAAAAAAAAACAACGTGTCAACAAAATGTCTTTCCGTGCTACTTAGATAATTTCGTAATAATGAAAATAATACACATACATTAAATATATATAATATTTAAACATATTACGTATTAAACTTATTCTAACAATTTGCGCAAAGCCAATAGTGTTGAACTTAAATGACTAGAATACCAAGAATTAAAATAAGATAGAGAGATAAAAAAAACTCTTTTAAAAACAATCTTTTATTCAAAAGATCAGTTGCACTATCCAGTATCTATGTTTTTTTATGGTGTAATGTATTTTAAAAATTAGATATCTATATTAGGTGAATTAACGGGATTGATGCCAGGAGGAAGAAGAATATTAGGTAAATTGTGTAAAAGTTTGTATATGTTTTCCCCCATTTTAGATTAACAACGATATTGATTATATGTAATTTCATTGTCATCACAACTGAAGTCTGAGGTCCTAATCTAAATTTCAGCTTAATAGGATACTGGGAAATGGATCAAAATGAGCTTGCAAGATTTCGCAAACACCAACTAACACGGCAAGTTAAATAAAAGCGAGCGAGCTTGATTGTTTTTTTTTTCGCGAGCTTGATTGTTTTTTTTTACCCTCAGAGGTACAGTTGGACATTTTAATCGGATTGTAAACATAGTAATAGGTTCGATTTCCACTCAAAAAATATTTATCTATATACTTCACTAGGGTTTAGTGACACAAAGTGCGAAATTGTGAAACAAATTTGTAGATAAAATAAGTATAAATAATTTTTCTCTGTACGAAGATACAAAACAATTTCGACATGTGGCTTAGTGCTCAGAAGGCTAGGATGATTTCCGTACAGAGTGAGTTCGAACCTCAATGCGATGAAATTTTACAGTTATTGAAAAAATATTGAGGCCGCTGTGGTTTCACTTGGGGAAATGAACTATTATTTCTCTGGACACGCAATGCCTCAAAAATTTGGTTGAACATGGGGAACAGATATGTCTTAATGAAAACAAAGTATCTTACTTAACATCAGGTTCCCAGGTTTCTTCTGAATACTCTGCTATGTACAGGATACAGCGTAAAACTAAATTAAAGTTACAACCGAGTAGGTACGCCAGACATTAACGATATAGATATATAGTTTCACACAATAAGATAAGATAGATAGGTAGTTATTTATAACAGACATTGTCGTGGCATATTTAAAACGTTTATATCTACCGAAATTTACTTGACAAGTCGTCGATCACAACTTTGTTTGCGTTAAGAACGGCAAGCTTTGAGACATATAATGGAAAAAAATATTTCCAATTTATGATGGAATTTTTAAAATTCTCCGGAAATTTCAATTTTTGAGCCCAGTAATTTTGTTTGGACGTTGACTATCCGCCACTCAGTAACGGTAAAACTTTTATATATTTAATAGATGTTCGGTGTAAAAAATCCAATGAAAGAAATGTTTATATATTAAAATAAAAGTCATCTAAAGTGTCCACATAAACAGCGGCGTTAAAAACCGCATTTGAAAATTATTAATCTTATGTAACACGTATTTATTACATGTTTAATCTGTCGACTATGTCATACCTGCATTACAGAGTTGATAGTACGGGAATTGCAACTAAGTCTTAGCTAAACAAGTCTCTGCTTATTGCTTAGAAATCTTAGTAACTGATGCTATTTACAACTTGTTACCACCATGAACCTTAGAAAGTAAAAGTTCACTTCAGTTCAGTTCAGTTCAGTGCAGTTCTTCAATTATGGCGTTTCGAGAGTGACACTCGAGCACATTTAATAACGCCATGGAAATTAAAGTCTTTGTAATTTACATTTAATAACAGACTACAAAAAAAACTTTCTTTGGGATGAGAATAGTTAAATATATACATACTTAATCATTTCAATGAATATATTTTTACAATTAATTTTAGTAATTAATTTTAAAATATCACGATAATACAATTATTATTATTAATTATATGTAAAAATATCTTTAGGTTTTATCGGCCAATAATAAATATAAATTAAAATTTGTAAACAGTCTCCCAGTGTAAGCTCTTAATAAATAATCCAACATAATTTATTATAGCTAAGAGAAAATAAAACATTAGCTTTGCATATCTAAAGATTATCGTTAAATTGCAACATTACAATAAATTAATTTTATAAACGACTGTAATGATAGCGTTATCATAGTACCTACTTATATTTCGCGATCTTGCTAACGTTATCCATATTAGGAGATAAACAAAAAGAAAATGAACGATATTGGAAGTTCAAGTACTTTTGACATGTTTATAATAAAGAGTGTATTTTTAAGAGATAGAATGGAAACCAGGTGTAGAGCTCTGCTAGCTAGGCCTTCCCACAAAATCCGGTGACGCTATAGGGGCCAATAGCCAATTGGTCCTTGGCCCCCTTGGCCCCAGGCAGACACAACCACTACGATAATTTAAACAATCCAAATAAAAAAAAATAATTCAGCATAGAATAAATAAAACAAAAGCAACTGGATCGTTGTTTATTCTAATTAATATTTAAGTGTCATTTGATACTTTAATAACGACCACACATGCGGTCATGTAGTAAGTTATAGTATCGTGTTCTTATACGATGACAAAGGTTTATTTATGAATAATTTTAACGACGCGACGCTACCATTGTTTGGACGAATCGAGAATTAATATAAACCTTATCTGAGCATCAATTAAACATAGTATAAACAGATACGCCACCCTTTATCCCGTTAAAGTGGCATATTTTAAAATGAACTATTATTTAATAACATTTTTATTTCTTCGCGCTGGCACCAAGGCAAAAGCTCAAAGTTTTGCCACTTAAAAGTCGACCACCAAGTTACCAGAGCGAGAAAATGATAATAATTAATTCCTCCGAGTGGATATCAGGCCCACATTCCACAACCCTCGTGTTTACAATCAGACGTAGCCGCTGAGCCACTTCTATAAGTTATAGTTTGTTCCCAAAATCTCTATACTACAATTATAAGAATACGCCGAAAATATATCAAACCAAAAAACAAAAAAGTAGTATAAGCAATTTGCACACATCTAGCAATTCCAAGTGTATACACGAAATACACTAGATATCTAGTGAAAGTAAGAAGAGATAACCATTAGTTTTGATGAGTTCTTACACTTGAGCGCACTGCCGCTCTAGCGCATACGAGATTGTATAATAGCTGAGCAGACGACATCTGGGCACAGTTGTATTTATTTCTAAATAAACGTGATGACTGTGGATTCCAATCCGTTGAAGTAATGTTATGTTTTAGGTTTATGTTTATAATTTAATATTGTTTAAATTCACTTCTCTAATCTGATGATAAGAAGCGCTTCGGGTTCCGTCATCCATGGTCAAAAATCGGAGAACGGAGCCTATAGACACTGGGTACTCAGTTCCAAATTTTAAAAAGTGAGAAGAGAAATAAAAAAAGTAAAAAAAAAATTTTAAGTTAAACGGTTTTATATTGCAGATAAATGTACTAAAAGCTAAAAAATAATTTCATAGAAATTATGATTACTAAAATTTAATCGTGGGGCACGTCCAATATCTACAATTGAAAGACATAGCGTGAGACTTCACCCACCTAGTGGTAAGTAGCAAGTGTCCCCACGATTTTATTTTAGTAATCATAATTTCTATGAAATTATTTTTTAGCTTTTAGTACATTTATCTGCAATATAAAACCGTTTAACTTAAAATTTTTTTTTTACTTTTTTATTTTTAAGTTTTTAGTTTTTATTTCTCATGCTATTCAATTCGTTGAAATGAGGCTCGATGTCTCATTATTGCAAGGTTAATGGAGAATGTTACGAACGACCCCCCCAGAGGTCCAATAGAGGGACAAGGCTATGTACAACAAGATGTGCCTGAATCTTGAGGGGAAAACGCTAACGACATATCATTTTTATCCACCTAGTGCCATACAGTTCTCGGCGCGCTTTTACCTTTTACCTTGGGTGGCACCCCTAGCGACGTATCATTTTTAGGCACCCTATAGCCACACAGTCCTCGACAGGATGAGGTGGGAGATTCATATTGTAATTGTGTATAGTATACTGTATTATACTTACCAAGCCCTTTATTTTGATACCCATATTGATGGGATTGAAAACTACATTATCCGCCATTTTGTAGCAGTGGCCATCTTTGATTTTGATTTTGTATAGTGCACTGAATTCTACTTGACAAGCCCTTTCATTTGATACCCATATTGATGGGATCGAAAAACTAACTTGTCCGCCATCTTGTAGCGGCGGCCATCTTGGATTTTGATTTTGTATAGTCCACTGAATTCTGCTTGACAAGCCCTTTCATTTGATACCCGTATTGATAGGATTGAAAAAACTAACTTGTCCGCCATCTTATAGTGGCGGCCATCTTGGATTTTGATTTTGTATAGTCCACTGAATTCTACTTGACAAGCCCTTTCATTTGATATCCATATTGATGGGATTGAAAAAAACTAAGTTGTCCGCCATCTTGTAGCGGCGGCCATCTTGGATTCACAATAATATTGAATATGGATAATTGTATTGTCACCAGAATCAAAGGCGTATACCAAATTTCAGATCAATCGGTTAACGGGAAGAGGGTTAAATTTCAATTACTAAATTTGACCCAAACAAACAAACAAACGGGGTGAGCTAAATAAAACCGTTTAATTAGAGATAGCATTTTTCAACATGCCAATTAACTTCAATAAATATTTCGATCAACGGAAAGTTTCCGTTCAATATAAATTGTCACGTCTTGTTGAGCGAAGGTCGCGTGGCGCGTGACGCGGGACGACAATGGACTACGAGATTTCGTTCAATAATGCCGCCATCAAAAACTTGAATGACCTGAAAAAATGCCATTGAGCCGGACATTATCAGGATCTCGCTAAACAAACGGTTTTACAATGCCATGTTTAAAAACTCATATTTCCTAGCTACGTCTAAACAATGATTTTGAGTAAAGAATTGAGTATTTAATATGTTTTTTAGTTTTATCCATATTTTATTTTATATAGAAATTAATCAATACATCTCTATGTTTTATATTTTTCTCCCATCTTACAGCTTACACCGGCCGGGATAGCATAAACTTAAATCATAAAGTTTACGTTGAATACGTACGTCAAACTTTACGTTGAGCCAAACAATTTATAAATTAAATAATTTCTGTTCAAATTTTCAATAATAAAATACAGTCAAAATAATACATAATAATATTTACGAAAGTAGAAAGGTGTTAATAAGTTTCCTCAACTCCTCTCCACTAGTGTAACATCATGCTGCAAGGCGGAAGCTAATGTCGCAGACTTAAATACCTTAATGTACTCGTTTGTAGAAATGCTGGTCAGAACATCGTTATTCTAAATTTTAAATGATATTAAACTACTCAATAATTGTACATTTTGCAGCCCCTTTTGGTCGAAGCGTAAAGCAATATATAGCTTATAGATATACTCAACAAACAGTCTAATCAACACAAAAAGGAGTTTTTAATTCGAACCATTAGTTCTTAAGATTAAACCAAAGACACTCTTCAGTATTATAAAATTAAATATAGATGGACAAATTTACAGACTACAAGAAACTATTGGTTTAAAATACATATAAACATTCTTATGTCACTTTTTAAATAAGTCTACTATAATATGAAACAAGAACAAGTGCCAAATATGTATGTAATTTTATGACTCACAAATCTCTTATTGCTGTTTACTGTAAAATGTTTGAGACTTATAAATTTCACTCAGAGACGGAAATTTTGAGAAGCTTCCTTTTAAGTTCTACCCATCACTTAAAATCGTAAAATAAATTATTTTTAACAAAAAGAAAATCTTCGACTCGTTAAGTAAAAGAAGCATAAGAAAAATATAATGGAAAACGCACAAAATTTTAGTATAAATATGTTAGTTTTATTTAGAAGTGGGTGGATGCAATATTTATTTAGGTTGTAGTGATATATGCAAGTACGCAAGCAAACTAAAGTGTTACAATTCGCACCATGAAAAAACAGATACAAAAATATCTAATTTATAAATAGAATCGCTAAAGAAGAATTTTGTATGAATCATACAAAATTGATGTTTATGTAATTAAATTAGCTGATTAGAATAGCTGAGTAGATTGTCTACCTACTTATAGCAAGAGAGTTCCGCAGTTTAGGCAAAGTGAAAGATACACTTACACTCAAGAGTATATCAAAATTAAGTCAGTCAGTAGGTATATACGAGTATATGCGTTTAAATGAGCATAAAAGTATGAACATTATTTAATTAACAATTAATGAAGACTTATAAAACACAGTGGTGCCAAATACCGTGTAAATACCTATTAAAATATATGTAATATTAACTATATTGTAGCGTTAAATAGAGAAGAAACTAATAATCTATGTATTTTTTTATCAGCTTCACGCTGTTTTTCGCATACAGCGGGGTAGGCAGAAGGAACCTAGTGTTAAAACTCTGTGCTCTGCTTACCGCAGAAATTTTCGAGACATTGTGTGCTGAGTGGTGGAAATGAAAATATAAATTCATTCTCTCGAGTGGGGATCGAATCCACAACTGTCACACCTTTTGCCTCTGCGCCAATACGGCCTCACCTACCTACTATTTTACTGTATATAAATAATGGTAGTAATAAATAATAGTTTGAAAACTCAAACAGGTGTGAAGCTTGTCGATGCTAAACTACTTAGGAAGTAAATATACGTAGCTTGGCAGTTAGTTGTGTAGAATGTAAAGACAAAGCGATACTTGGCAGATAGTCAGCTACGGTTAGCGCTATTTCGGTTCGCCCGTGCCAGGTTCAAGGGCTTCTGTGTTTATTACGAAATAATACATCATTTAGGCTTATTTTTTTTTATTTCAGCTTATGGGTTAAGGCAAAAATATCAAAAAGTAAATAAACAAGCTAGCTTCAAGTGGATTCCGTGTAATTTGTTCCCACTCAGCACGCAATGTCCTCAAATGGACCAAAAATGGAGAATTAGGGTTCCCTACTGAAAGGATAAAACGGGACCCTATTACTAAGTTTAAGTGCTTATTACTAAATAATACGTAATTTACGTTTAGATAAATTTAATCTTATTTTCAGCGTGAAGTGAAAAAGGTTAAAGTTTGGAAAATTTTAATATGTTTAAAAAAATCTCAAAATAGGTATTATTTATTCATTCATTCATTTTAGTTTATTTTATAAGACACTTGTTGTGTTTGTTATTTGTACAATACTTTGTATATGTACCTATGTACCTATTAATTTCGCTAATTTATACTTGTAATAAAATCATTACGGTTCGGTATCTATAAATGGAAAATATATAAGAAAAAACGTTATTGGTCGTTTTCAATAATATAATAGGACAAAAACAATGTTTTTTATAATTTTATCTTTGTTTATCTGTGCGTTTGTTCACGCTAATCTCAGAAACACCTTAACCGACTTGATTGCAGTGTACACTATTGTATTTTGGTTATAATGACATTATTATTAGAAAAGAAAAGTATATTAATAATTACGTAGTTCAAGCAGGCGAGGACATGAGCAGGTCGCTAGTCAAATGTTTCATTTTTTGCGATGGACTACATAAATATAGAGATATATGATACAGTATCGCACTTTTCCTAATTGGCACACTTAAACAAATTTAAGCATTAGTCATACATACCATACACCACTTGCCTTGAGAAAGAAAAATAAAAACTAAAATTGTAGTCTTTAAATACCATACAGTGTTATCTAAAGCTATTTGATAACACTGCATTACGACAGCAGATCTTAAGTAGGTATAGGTATATAGGAACTAGCGGACGCGCGCAGCTTCGCTTGCGTATTTAGGGGTGAATTCCAAAAAACCACGAAACATGTGTTCAATGAAATATTTTTAAGAGTCTAAATTTCAAATTTTATAAAAATCGGTGGCGATTTAATGATTTTTCCATACAAACTTTGAACCCCTTATTTGCACCTTGAGGGGGTGAATTCTAGAAAACCATGAAACACATGTTCAAATTAATATTTTTAAGAGTCTAAATTTAAATTTTTATAATAATCGGTGGCGTTTTAAAGATTTTTCTATACAAACTTTCAACACTTTATTTGCACCCTTAGGGGAAGAATTCAAGAAAACATGAAACATGTGTTCAATTAAATACTTTTAAGAGTCTAAGTTTCAAATTTTATGAAAATCGGTGGCCATTTAAAGATTTTTCCATACAAACTTTCAACCCTCATTACACCCCTTTAGGGTTAAAATTTTTCAAAATCCCTTCTTAGTGGATGTCCAGATTACGAAAGTATACATCTGTCCAAATTCCACGTTTCTACGCACAGCGGTTACGGCTGCGCGTGCGTCTTACCTCAGTCAGTGAGGACAAGTCCTTTTATATATATAGATTAGTATAACATTAAAATGTTCTTCAAATCTCTTTCTCCATAATATATTCTACTTTAAATATGAAAGACTATATAATAATTAATATATTCCACTCGCACCTATTTGTACCAATTCAATATTAGTTTAATTGTATTTGACTTAACTGTGTACGCATGTCTACAAGATTTTCAGATATTTTATTTAAATTTAATAGTAACAACAGCGGTCGCTACGCAAAAAATGTCTTTAGTTGGGCATAGCAATGACCTGAATACATCGCTTTGTAAAAAGGTTTATATCTACAAGAATAAAACTAAAACATTTAACAATAAAATAAATAACGCCATTACAGATTATTTGGAAAGTTGTGGTTGTTGTGAATTCAATCCCCCGATCAGTCATTTACAAATGTACTCATTGCACCTGCTAACCAGTAGCTGGCGGGGTTTAACACTGCCATCTTTCACATAGTATTTTAAAAACGGAGAACACAGTGACTTCGCAATAGCACAAATAACAGTCCGTTCTCTATGTATAATTCAAAAACATTTTAACATATATTCATTGCATGTAAGGTATTTACGGTCGTGTCAATTATTAGAGTACGTATCCTTATAGAAGTTCAAGGTTTGTGACGTACGCGAGATTAGTACCTAGATTCCTCCTGCCCCAAATACCGGATCTATTAAAATAGCGAACACAGCTCACACGCTGTTTATTTGTTTATTTTTTCTTGAAGCAAAACTTATACTAAAACAACGGCACCCTGTCTTATGACTGCTTATTCTTTTTTAAACATTTTAAATTACTTAAAACTTTATTTTAGTATCTACTCAAAGCCGAAAGTGTAGAAAAACCACTTCTAGCTTCACGCTGTTTTCGGGTAGGGTAGGCAGAAGAAACCTGGGAACCCAGTGTTAAACAGTCCGTTTAACATTAGGTAATTCTGTTCTCCAATCCCGACTTAATGACGAATTGTAGAGGCACTTCGTGTAGAGTAGCGGAATTATATTTCGTAATTTATCTCATTGACAGAAAATTAACAGAAAATGCGAGAAAATATTTATTAATATTTCATTTCCTCGGTGGGAATCGAGCCTACCAACTGTCGCGTTATAATAGCACAATTGTACCTCTTGCGGCTACAATATTAAATTTAAAAGAAAATGTTAGGATTTCATTTTAGAAGAATTAGTAGGAAATAAAAATAAGCATGTAAGTATAAAATCATTATACTTATTTTTATAGTAAGTATAAAATCATTATACTTATTTGCTTATTTTTATTTCCTCTGTAATATAATACTATAATATCACTGTATAATAAATCTATATATATAAAATCGAAAGGTCACTCACTCATCACGAAATCTCAGAAACTACATGTGCTAGGAATCTGAAATTTTGCATACCAGTTACTTATAGGACGTAGGTGCTCGCTAAGACGGGAATTTGCAATATTCGACTTCTAAGGGCTTGTTTTTGGGGTCGAAAGTTTGTATGAAACTTTGTTACTACAAATGCTAGGAGTCTCAAATTTTGCATAGACGTCACTAGGACGTAGTCATGGAGACAGAAATTAATAATAACATAGTTCACGCGGGTGAAACCGCGAGCGGGCCGCTAGTATAGTATAAAATTATACATAGGTATATCAAATAATTACATACAAACAGACAATGGTCCGTCCATATTTACACTAGTATATATATAAACATACAGATATAAATATACATAAATACGTAAACACTATGTACGTTACTATTAGAGTCGTGAGTGAACGCTAACTATCTAAACACGAAATTTGCTATTGAAGGATTTTCAACCAGCTTGCCCTTTCCTCAACTATACCTACTGTAGTTAAAATATATAATTAGTACTCTAGTTAATACTAGTAAGATGTAATACTATCGTATAATTAATACTTACGCAATTCAATTTGTACATAAAGTTGCTTAAGATAAGAATTAATATGTTTTACATGGATCCAGGTCGTTCTCTGTTTTGCATAGTAAGAAACCTGTAATTTTTAAACGCGTGTAATTTCTATTGGGTACAAAAAAATCTTTCATACAAAATCAATACATACTAATCTTAGATTTCCCTCTTTACCAGACCGAAAAAATCTAATCTATATATATAAAATCGGAAGGTTACTCACTCATCACGAAATCTCAGAAACTACATGTGCTAGGAATCTGAAATTTTTCATAGGAGTTACTTATAGGACGTAGGTGCTCGCTAAGACGGGAATTTGCAATATTCGACTTCTAAGGGGTTGTTTTTGGGGTCGAAAGTTTGTATGAAACTTTGTTACTACAAATACTAGAAGTCACAAATTTTGCATAGACGTCACTAGGACGTAGCCATAGAGTCAGAAATTAATAATAACATAGTTCACGCGGGTGAAACCGCGAGCGGGCCACTAGTATTTAATATTTTCAATCTTTCATTCGCGAGTGAAAATCAAACCCACAGCCGCTCGCATTTACAGACAAAAGCCCCTGCGCGATGACCGGCCTCTTTGATTCATCTGAAATTTATCTGGCATTTGATTAATTAATTATTTTACAATACCATATACGTAATATGTGGTATTAAAATTGGGTTACGCACTGTAACCATGATAGACAATAAAACTTCAAAATCCGCATGACTAATAATGACTTACCCGCGTAATGTATGTTTGTCTGTTAAGCCGTAAATCGCACATTGGATTTTTATCCAAGAGATTAATTGTAGTTATGTTAAACATTATTTTGTATTTTTGGGTGTTATTGTACCTATTAAGTTTGAGAAATGGTGGCTGTTAGTCATTGTTGCGAATTCTGAAGGTAAGAGTCCAACGCGTGGCTAATCACCAGCGCGATGGCCCGACCAACTAAAATCCTTTTTCACAAATTCCACCAGGTGGTCAGGTGAAGTCACCTCCAACCACAATCACATACAAGATATAGTAGAATTAAAATATGATATTGCATTGAGAAATCGTCAAACATTTGTAAAACGTTTTCTTTCTGACAAAAAATATTTAGGACATTTATTATCAGTTACTAATCTTTCTTATATAAGCTTTAATTTCAATTTTCATTATCTAGCATAAAAAGCTTCTCCACGATTCTATTATTCATAAAATAAATAATAAAAAAATATTAAAAATCACCAACTTGTTGCTAATATTCTAATATCAAATCTTAAATATCCAACCGTAAATAACATGACGTACATACATTCTAACGAAATAAACAGTTACATACCAACAGCATAACCATAACTCGACATTTGTTTAAATATGTATTAACTTTTGCTGACGTTATAACTGATATCTAATAACTATGTCCATATTTGGACTGTCAAGTCCTTAACTCTCTTTTCAGTGATAAATTTCTGCAATAAACGTTGATTCATGTTTTCATATAAGTTGTTTTTTAAAGCTAAATATTTGATATTTTTATCTTCAGGCTTGTTTTGGGTAACCGTAAGTTAATTACTAAAAAAAACGGAGAACGAGGTTTCTTTACACTAGATTCCCTCTGCCTACCTCCTGTGTTATTAGCTAACTGTGCTATTATATAGAGAGCGTGACGTTAATAAAACAATATATAGATTGGACGAATAGGGTATAAGCAAGTAAGCATAAACCCTAAAAAAACTTGTTGAGTGGAGGATCTCATCTCCGCGCTCTCTCTCATCTCCATTTGTCTTATTACCAGATAATCCATTCCTCTGAGTGCAAAACCCACAACCATCACTTTACAATAAATGCTCAATCAATAATTTCGCACTCTACACAATTTTTTCTCACTGACTACGATTTTTATTAGAAACGTGCCAGAGGGACAACAATACAAATCGGAAAACAAATTAAATATTTACTTTAAAAATATGGAAATTACGCGACGATAAAGATGAATAAATATTAGTGCTTCTATATCATAGTAACCAGGAAAAATGTATAAAGGCCATAGTCAAAATTATTTTATTCTACTTATACACTTAATTATGTATATTAGACATAAATAATTATATAGCTAACATTGCTTTTGGTTGAAACGAAGTGATCGATTTTAACAATATAAATATGATTTGTTTATTGATTGTTTCAAGGATATACCTGATAACTGGCTAATAGATTTATTTAAATTTGTTGATTACTCTGCACTCAATGAGAAATAGATGTGACTTGCCACATGGTTCTCTTTATTTAGGTATCATATATAGGAGGGTAGGCAGAAGGACCCTAGTGTTAAGACACTCCGTGCCCTATTTTTTGCCCTATTTTCGAGAGTTGCGGAAATGGACACGATGTTGCTTCTGTACCACAACGGACTCAATACTTAAATTTCATATATACTAAAGAAAAAAAACAAGAGTACATAGCGTGTTTCAATAGTGCAGATATTAGAGCTTCTGCGTAGTTATTTTAGGAGTTGGCTGTTTTGTTCAAACAATGATTTATCTCATTTTAATAAAGATTACGGCAAATATTTGGCATGCGGTTAACAATATATGATTTATTAATGCCTGGTCTTGGACTGAATCGATAGAAAACAACATCCCACCATAGTTTAAAATTTAAAGGAAATGCAAAATATCTTGACGCCATCGTAGGGCAGGGGGAAAATGTGTGTGTGTGTGTGTGATGGTCGTGGGTTTGTGTTTTTTTTGTGTGTGATTCCCACTTGGGGGAATGAATTTTTTTTTTCTCTCGCTTGGGAATAAAGCGGCGTTGATTTCCGCCATTCAACACGCAATGCCTCGATAATGCGGCGGATTACTTTAAGTCTAGTAGTTTTGTCTCAGCGTTGTCTGTTCGTCACTCAATAACGGAAGGGTTTTGTATAATGTACTCGTACATACAAGCTTTTCGGCACGGTTTTCCATTTTATAATAGAAATATTTTGCCAAAAATATCCCTTATTTATAATACCTATATATGCATAATATTATAATTAGTATAATTGACTATTTATTAACGTTTAATTGTCAGTCAATACTTGTAAACTGTATTAATATTAGCATATCGTTCACAATAACCGCGTTAATAGAAAATAATTACAGTGTTTAGTACGTGCAGTAGATAATAGAAACAATTCATTCATAATTACTTTAAATACATATACAAAGATACTAGGAAAGGTAGTTGCACAATGATATGTAATTTTTTTATCTTCTCATCACATTTGGAGCAACAATGACGCTATTGCTCTTGCCTATGTCTCTAATAGGTATAAAATGTAAAAAATCTTATACTAATTTATATTTATATATCAATAGCAGGATTGTTTTTTTGTGTAACTAGAAAGATATAAACATTTAAACAAAACAATTTTCACTGCACTCAAAAAGCCTACCAAAAATGAAGCGACAAAGCTTAGGAGATATATAGCTTTTATTTATATAAGTATTTGATTTTCATATTCCAACGTCATTTATAAATATCATATTAAAGTATGGGATGGGATAGATTATAAGTACCTATTAAAATATAATATATTAAACATAAGTATAGAGCTTAAAGAGCCAAGTTCTTCAGTATTTACTGGCAATGTTAATAGAATGATGAACGAAAATGCGTCAATAGAAACAAGATTTATGGATGCAGGTAAAAAGGTAACTACCCGCATCTTGGCACCGATACTTAGTTTTCTATATAATGGCAACACAGCACCAGACACGTTGTCTGATCGACGTACATTATTTCATAATTTTCATTTGAGAAAGTTTCCCACGTATTACAATAATATGTTCAGTTCAGCTTCTCTATTAAAGTTTGTTGCATATGGTAAGATCTAGATATCTACTTATTAATAAAGTAGATCTTTTACAGTTATTAAGATGATGTAGGTATATCATAATGGAGTATCCTGACACTAAATTCTCTCTGCCTAAACTGGCAAAGGCGAGAAACGCGTAAATACGCCCGACAAATTACTGTTTCATAATCAAATGCCAATTTTTTTTCAATAAAATAAATTGAAAGGTCTAAACTAAATGTCATATGACATTGATAGAAGTTCACGTGATTTGAAAATAAAAAGTCATTGCTATATAATATTATAGTCCAAAGTATTCATTTATGTACCTACGAGTATTGTTAATACAGATAGATGCTAGGGCTGTATGAAATGAGTCCTTATAAAATATCAATAAGGATTTTTGAAAAATAGTCAATTTAAATTAAATTGATACAGTAAACGCAATTAAAGCTTAATAGGGATATATTATAAGCTGTCAGCAACAGTAACAACAGACAACAGAGGTGGGACAAAGGAGGTTTTTTTTGGGAAACCGCGTACTTAGCAGGGCCTGCCCTGAGGAAGACTTATCCTAGCTGTCTATGTCGGTAATATTGGAAAGAAAAAACATATTATAAGAAATTTAACAATATTTATTTGATTATGATATGATATTTAGTTTATTATATTTAATTATTATCATATACTATATTTATTACCATATAACTTTTATTTAAACTATGAGAGAATCATCTATAGACATATTTATACACATAAGCCAAGATGCATTAAAACGTAAGACATCATTTACGATATTAAATCAATGGACAATGGTCGTATCAATTAACCCGCTCCCCCCGAGCTCATTGGTTGATATGACGCAGCGTCGTTGCGCCGGCGCATCGGACCAATCACGGCGGCTAACGAATTGATCTCAACATGTTTTATTAGATAACAGTTGCTAAGCGATTATCTTTTAACTTTTTATTTGTATAATAGGGCAATGCGCGGCGTTGAGTTTCGCCAGCAGAAAATGGGGGACAGAAATCAGAAGAAGTGAAGAAAAAGAAAGAAGGAGTTCGGTAGTTGTTAACGCTACGATATGAGGAATTTCGTAAAGATAGAATAGAGTCCTAAAAATTCGTTGTTATTCAAGGCCTAATAAAAATAAATATTTTCTTCATGAAAAACTTGTTAATGCGTCATTTATTTATTCAAATTCGATAGTATTAGCGATTTAACTTATATGATTTTACTTATAACATATGAATGTAAGTCAAAGCTTGCAGTAATCAACTTTTCAACTTGGCTATGTCATAACTAATGCACGCGAGAAAGGAACTTTCTAGACTTTCTTAGATCTTAAATTATTAGATCAAAACATACTTTAATACATTTCCGTTATTAAAATGATAAAATTTTATTATATTTAATCTAAATGTAATTTTTTAAAAAAAGTTATTTAAATTCCATTATATAAATTTAAATGAAAAATTGATCGGGAAGTATGCTATAAAGATAACATCATTTTGTATAATACTAAATAAATAAAAAAAATTGCGAACCAGGAATGGTCAACATTCTAAAATACAATACTGTACACGCTGTTTAATCGTGGTATAAATTATCACAATGTTTGCTTTGGTTTTTTTCTGCTCGAGCAAAAAATATTGTCTCAAGTTCATATCATTAGTGTTTGTTATGATAATTAACTTTGTAAAATAACATAAGTAAACAGCACACAAACGTATGGTATAAGTGATTTTCCTCATATTGGTGGGTAGGCGGAGTATCCCTATACTCCGTTCCCCAATATCCGCCCAATTTTTGAGACATAGCGTGTTGAGAGGCTTGGAATTTTGTCTTGTTAACAGAGCGGGATAATGAAAATACTAAAAACACTATTTACCCGAGTGGAAATCGCACCCACTACCTTCGCGGTTACAGTAGTGATTTGTCCGTGCGCCAAGAAGGGCTCTTAATGGGTATGTGTTAATTTTAATTATTAACCATTTTGTTTATTATTCTGACTAAAATAGCACGTTTACTATATGATGACGTAGCCTATTAGCGGATGAAACGGAATTTAATATTTCGACATAAAAATGTGGTCAAGTGCGATTTTAAGTCATAAAACGGTTCAGTAAAAGCCGATTATTTTCGAAAATAAACGGTTCTTATGGTTTTCATTAAATAAAAGATAATACAAACATTTATATGAAAAGCATTACAGTTAAAGTTTGCTCTAAGTTTGCACGTAGTGACTATACAAATATTTTTTTCTTTTCTTTTTCCTTTCTATGCAAAATTGTAGAGGTCGCACGTCCAACTTCTTCTGACTATCACATGATTTTTGAAGATATTACTTAACAAAACGTTATTCACACACTCGTTCAAAATTGTTATAAATATAAAATCGAAAGGTCACTCTCTCATCACGAAATCTCAGAAACTACAAGTGCTGGGAATCTCAAATTTTGCATAGGAGTTACTTATAGGACGTCGGTGCTCGCTAAGACGGGAATTTGCAATATTCGATTTCTAAGGGGTTGTTTTTGGGGTCGAAAGTTTGTATGAAACTTCGTTACTACAAATGATAGGAGTCTCAAATTTTGCATAGACGTCACTAGGACGTAGTCATGGAGACAGAAATTAATAATAACACTTCACGCGTGTGAAACCGCGAGCGGGCCGCTAGTTTCTTATAAAAAAATCTTACTTAGTGCATTTTTCTATATAAAAATCTGCAAAAATTTTTTTTTTACTCAAACAATTCAATACATTAATAAAACATGGTATAAAAATCAAGATTTCAACCAGCCATCAATTAAAAAATATCTTCCAATTGACCAATTAACTTATCATTCTTGCTTTACAAACTACGGTAAATACATATAAGCCTCTTGAGACACAGAGTCTACATTAAGAATTATAAACTTATTTAAATAATAATAATAATTTTTAGTTATTCATATAATCTAAACTGTGTATCCTTGTACGTTAGATAACCTAAAGAATGCTTGTGATGGGTGCAACGGTCGATATATTGATAAATACTATAAGAACTTTTATAGTAGGTTCATAACAGTTTTTTAATTAATAGTTGTGTTGGGAAAGTTAGAGCTAGAGTGAGCAGTGAGAGAAAGACTTCGATTGGCCTTTGAGAACAGTATCGATGATGCAGCATGAGCAATGTAAAAGAATGAGTACCAGCCGGAGGACATGTATATGCGGGTTGATGTCAGTGGATGTGGCGAAAGGCGCTGCTGAGACCGTAGCATTTGGTTGCTCCGTTTCCTCCGGCAACCACGTTAGCCGTAAACTGTGAAGCTAAAAAAAACTATTGTCGCTTAGACGACCCATTGAGAGTTTTAATTTTATAGGTACACGATGTTGATGGATTCGAATGCTCTGGTTCGCTTAAGTTGAATTCTCTTAAAACAAATGAAGTCAAAATTTTGACGATAAGTGAAAATAAATGTGATCTTACATTTAATTTTCCTTTTCTATCCCGCAATATAACGATAATAAAATAGCGTCTTAAAATGAACCCCCGACCGATTTGGTCACGATGACTGCTTCAAATCCTATTCGTTTTTTACAATTATGTATATACCATTGTATGTATTCATAGAATAATTCTACGAATACAAGACCCGTTTCTTATCAACAAAAAAACTAGGCGCTGGCAAAAATAAGACCGCTCTCAGTTTTTTTTAAGACGAGTATTTTTTTATGATAATCGCATATCCTAAAAAAATACTGTAGTCTTAAAAAAACTTATATGTATGCCATTAACCAATTATTAAAATGTTATATGTATGCCATTAACCAATTATATATGTCATAAGCCATAACAATTATTTTATCATTGATAACCTTTAGTCATTAAGCAATCATTTTACAAATAAAAAAGTAAACCGCAAAAATATAGTGGAGTCACACGTGTTCACGCTGGCTATAAAAACAGAAAAAAAATATTTACAAGGCAGACTAAAATTATTGATAAGAAATCACACACATCCTTTTTTATTTTTTTCACTTCATACATAATGTATACATGTATACTGTTCTGTTCTGTTC
Source organism: Heliconius melpomene melpomene (assembly GCA_000313835.2). Lineage (NCBI taxonomy): Eukaryota > Metazoa > Arthropoda > Insecta > Lepidoptera > Nymphalidae > Heliconius > Heliconius melpomene. Next base: position 85,974 of record HE670355.1, on the reverse strand, counting down.
TGTTCTTTCTAATATGGCGTTCCGAGCTAATGTATACTGAATGACGAACTGATTAATTCACCTAGAACACGGGAACACCTATGTTTCCGTTCCCTACGCACCGCCCAATTACCAATACACTGCTTATTGAGTGGCGAAACTCATCGCAACGCTCTATCTTGTTAATACCACGGCGAGGAAATGGAAATAATTCAACAGCCTCTAGTGAGAATCGCACCTACAGCCATCGAATTTACAGTGAGACGAAATTTTACCTATATTATCTATATATATAAAAGGACTTGTCCTCACTGACTGAGGTAAGACGCACTCACAGCCTTAACCGCTGTGCGTAGAAACGTGAAATTTGGACAGATGTTTACTTTCGTAATCTGGACATCCACTAAGAAGGGATTTTGAAATATTTTAACCCTAAAGGGGTGAGATAGGGGTTGAAAGTTTGTATGGAAAAAAATTTAAATCGGCACCGATTTTTATAAAATTTGTAATTTAGATTTTTAAAAGTATTTAATTGAACACGTGTTTCATCGTTTTCTAGAATTCTCCCCCTAAGGGCGCAAATAAGGGGTTGAAAGTTTGTATGGAAAAATCCTTAAAACGCCACCGATTATTATAAAATTTTAAATTTAGACTCTAAAAATATTTAATTGAACATGTGTTTCATGGTTTTCTAGAATTCACCCTCTAAGGGTGCAAATAAGGGGTTGAAAGTTTGTATGGAAAAATCTTTAAATCGCCACCGATTTTTATAAAATTTGAAATTTAGACTCTTAAAAATATTTCATTGAACACATGTTTCGTGGTTTATTAGAATTCACCCCTAAATACGCAAGCGAAGCTGCGCGCGTCCGCTAGTAATTAATAAAAATACTTTTCTGTATTTAGCGTTCCCCATTTTCCGCATTTTTTTTAACGCATTGCGCGTTCACATTCGTTAGCGGACTCCAACCCGCGTTTTACTTTGTTACCAGAACGAGGAAATAAAAATATAAAACTATTAATTGATCCGTGTAGGAATCGAGCTCAAAATCGTCGCACACACATTCATATGCTTGTGCCACTTCGCCACGACGGCCTATATGAATAACCAATCTTCACTTATAAAATATCAAAGAATTAAACATCACGTGAGTCTGCAGTCAGCATCAACTAACAAAGTACAAGTGGACCGAATTGATAAATAACCGTCGACTATCTAAGAAGATCTCCAAAGACGTTTTGCATCACTTATAGAGAAGCCATTACTGCAATTTTTGTTTATTTATCTTTTATTATTTCGTTTTAAGGTTAGCTCTATGTTAAGAAATATAAGGTCAATGTATTCGGCCGATTTACTTATTATCTTATACAAATATTTAATAACCTATAAAAAAAATTATAGAGCATAGATTTAAAATATTTAGTTTTTCTTTTTCTAGTAAAGATATGGAATTCATAAAAAAATAAAGTCATTGAATGCCAAAGAAAAGGAGGACAATTTCGAAAGTCACAAGACGCATTTAAATAAGTATCAATACAATATTTTTGTATTACTTCAATATCAATTCGAGTGAAAAATGTTCTTTAAATTATCGGACAATCTTGAAAGAAATTATAAACAATTTAAAAAAAATTGCTCTTCCGTGAAAAGTAATAATAGGGAAAAATATGAAATTTCTCGATTTTAGACATTTGGTCCAATTTTTTATCAGTATAATTATTATAATTAACAACTATTCTTATGTGAAATTTGGTGAATTTTATACAAGGAAAATAGTGCAGTCACCTCTCATCCAGCCAAAGAATGTTACGTGAATCGCAGAATGGACATAAACATAACGAAACTGGGGAATTTGCCAAGTCGTTCTCAGGGTCGTGGACGTTTCTGCTTAAGTGAAATTGTTCCTCATACGTATAAAAAAACATGCTAAAAATATTCTGCATATATTTGCGAAAAGAAAATGAGTAATTTTATTTTTAAAAAAATATCACTTACCTCTCAGTAACAGGTACGGCCTTGGACTTGAGCTCGTAGAACATGAAGTCCTGCTGGGGCTGACCGGTGGTCATTTCTTCCAGGATCCTTTGATCAACATTGAAATCATTCGTTAATAACGAAGCGAGATCGTATCCCATATCAATACCGGATTCATCCATGTTTGAACACAAAAACACAAACTTTATCACAAATAACACGTACGGCAAATTAAATTTTATATATAATGCATATTAAAAACAATACATATTATTTATATAAAAAAAGAATGAATATCTTAACAGCATCCATTCTCCCAGCTGTCTACTTGTTGCTATTTGTTGACTAAAGTTATACGTATGAAATATGAGTGACTGCAATACAGCTCATTTTAGCACAACACGATTTTCTTATAACCTATAAGATTTTTCACTACATTCACATTTTGCCGCTTTATTTTGTAGTCTATTATTTTGTAAAGGTAACATTTAGAAACCTCGAAGACGAAGTTGAGCCTCGAACGACAACTCATTGTTAAAAAAACATTGAGATTAATTTATAAAATCATAAATATTTATCATATACAGCCAAATAATAAACATATTACAATAAATTTATTCATATTCTATTTCGTAAATTTCAGATTTATGTCATAATAAAAATATTATTTATATTGTATTAAAAATTGAAGAATTACCTACTTTCTTCGGGTCTGGTAGTTCTTGAATTTTAAGATAAATTATTCTTGAACAGTATACATATTTTGTAAAATTAAAATGTCTATGACAATATTTTTTATGTATTCCATCTTATGGTATACAGTACACAGACCACAATGCCACTTGCTAAATCCTAATTCCTTTATATTGTCTATGGTTTATTGTCTATATCTATGGTAAACTGTGTTTGCAGATTTGATCGGTTTTAGTAAATAACAAGATTATATTATAAGTGTACATTTTAATTTATAAAGAGCTTAAATTCTATTTCAAAATGTCGAAAGCACATCCTCCAGAATTAAAAAAGTAAGAAATATTTATATTTTTATGTTACTTGGGCTATAGAGGGATAGCGTCCCGCATTCTTCATAACCTAACGTTTTTAGCACTAACTTTTAGTTTATGCGTAAATATTAATTATAAGCATTACAATTAATAATTTTTGATTATAGATTCATGGACAAGAAACTATCAATAAAATTAAATGCCGGACGAGCGGTTACCGGCGTACTCAGAGGTTTTGATCCTTTCATGAACTTAGTTTTGGATGAGTCTGTCGAAGAAAGCAAGGATGGGCAACGGAACAATATTGGCATGGTGGTACGTTCGAATAATTTTTTTTAGATTCCCCTGTATCATTTACATAGCATACAATGTAGAGGGAATCTGGGATCCTAGTGTTAAATAACTCCATTCTTATTAAGAGACCTTTGACCACTTTCCATCGACTTCTATAGGCGTTGCATGTTAGGTGGCGGAACTCAGTGCTGCGCTTTGCCTTTAGGACATGAAAATATTAAATATTTCATTTCCTTGAGTGGGAATTGAACTCAAACTTGCTGTGTTTACAGTTTTACGCTTGTGCCTCTGCATTACAACAGGCCTCCATAAGGGTTCAAATTTATAATGTATTTAATTTATAAAATATAACTTGCAAGATTTGACCTACACTAACACCGATTATGGGCTTGTTATATATTTCAAATTAATATTTTGAATATAAAAAAAACACCAACCAAATTTCATATAAAACTTTTACAAAATTTCTGTTTTTTAAGTTTACTTAATTGAAACTTTTCATACATTTAAATAGGCTAACTGAATTAATTTCAAGTTATTTTGTGTAGAATGGTAAAACTCTATTCTGTGCTCTAAGTGCAATCTAGCAATTTAATATGTAAAATATTTTTCTTCACATTTATTATGGAGGCCATTGTGATGTTTCAGTCCTGAATTATTCACATGAGCTCACTCCGGTAGGAAGATAAAGCATGGCATTGAGCTTAATTACTTAACACTTAAGGTCTCGAAAATGGGATGTGTTGGGAATATTGTCTTAACAATAGGTTTCTTCTGTCCTCTGTCTGTCAACTTTATGTATATTATCTGTACTTATTTTTACAGGTGATCCGAGGAAACAGTATCATCATGTTGGAATCACTAGATAGAATATAGTATTTAGTTAAATGTCTTTATTGTAAGTTTATATTAATTAATATTCATAATTCTTAAAAGAAGTCCACTGAAGTGCAACTGTGCAGATTATTGGAAAATGGTGAATGTATCCAAATACATGTTTTACAATGATGCCTAATAAAAAATATGTGAACAGAAATGTTTTTTATTTATAAACTTTAATTTCATTATTCAATATTATAATTTAATCAAGTTCTACACAATGTATGTTGCTAAAAATGACATTTAATTCTTTTTCTTACATTTTAACTTTATTTATAATCATATTTGTAGAGGCTAGTTGGGGCTACAGACTACAGGACTACAGACAGAGGATATTAGCATGTAAATGTGACAGGTTGTCGTTTTGAGTCCAAAGCACATTTTGGAACTTAAATTATACAGATTAATTACAAGTAACAATTAATGAATAGATGCATCACAAGCCGAACTGTGCCTCTATCAAAAATTAATCTACCGAGTTGGAGTATAATACTTTGTTTATAATTATTTTAACAGCTTTGTCTTGAATAAACAATTTTTAACGAAAAAAAAACCGACTTCTACGGGATCCCATAATCAGAACCTAACTATAACTAAAGTCCCATCAAACTACACTAGATGATTCTTTTTTAAAGGAACTATCCTTTCCAATTAAGAAAAAATAAAATAAATAAGTTGGCGAGATATTGAGTTTTTCGTCCACATCGAGGACATATTTAAAGCAAATTTAGGACTTATATGATTTTCTCATTATCAACCAAATTAAAATGGAACCACAAGGGAAGCACCAGCTTTACAAAATTATTTTCTTACTTAATTTACCATTGACTAATTAATTTATTCTTATTTATTTAAAATAACTTAAAAATAATAAAATATTACATATTATATTAATATGAAATAAAGCATAATAATAACATACAGTTTTACTCGTTACATAAATTTTTGAAGTTTAATAAAAAATGATATGATTAAAACGTACTTAATAGGTAACTTCGTAAATGCACATTTCGCTTACGTCAAGAATATGACAGGACAACAAAGAAATTCCCGAGTTTGACGTTTTAGTGATAAATTCTATTTGTTCGTTATTTGTTGTGACAATTATTATAAAATGATAAAATGTGTAACTAATTTAAAACTATTTCATAAGACTATCGGACGGATTTAATAATTAGTACAATAATATAATTTTAAGAAATTACGGACATAAAAGGATTCTTTAATCTTTTTACTACTGTAAGTTATTTGGCTTCTTCCTGTAAATTTAAATTTTAAACAACTTTCTACTTTCTGTGCTTATTATTTTTATTTATATTATAAATAAATTTTGTAGAGATATGCAACATCATAGCGGTGGGATAGATTTAACGCTGATAAAATTTTATTGTGATGAGGTCATCTAAGTGCATTTTTATAGGTCATAGAATCAACATTATACATGACGTTGCTATGCTATATGATAACAATCATTATGTTATAATTGGATCATGCACATGTTCTAAGAACTCTTGAATGTTATTATGTATGATTTATTGTTCTAGAATATATATACTATTAACTCAGACATGACAACTTAATTCAATTAATTTCAAAGTAATTTACTAAACATGCAAAACATACACCAGAGTAAGTAATATTTAGAGTTTTTATACACTAATAATTGTTTTTAAATTTTAAATTAATTGTAAGTTTGATAGTAAATAGTATGGGAAGAAAAATAATTTCACATATCAGTAGTTGCATAAATAAGGAGTAAACGAGATGTTATTCTTACGAAGTAGTAGTAACTGATAATAAGAAAAAAAATGGCATGCAGTACAAAATGTCTGGAAAATCACACTGTGCCGGGTCAACAAAATGTCTTAAAAATAGGTTCCCTCTGCTCACAAAAAATATAATTAACCCTTAATCAAATATTGGGAAATTATTTCCCACATGCCACTACTGTAATTTTTTTGTTTTATTTCGTTTTTGGCAACTCTAATCAGTACCAACCTTAGGGAAAAATAATCGTACAGAATTTTTTAATTTTATTAATTTGCAACATTTTGTCTTAAGGCGCGAACTGTCATTGTATGTCAATGTCAAAAACACAGTTTGAAATATTTTGTGAAAAAACCGGTTCAAACGGAAGATTTAAAAGTTTTTGAAGAAAAAAAATCTGGTAAGTGCATAAACACAATAATATTGTAAACTAGATTTGTTTTCTGAATGTTTCTTACGGTTTTTGGGCTCGCAGCATTGATATTTGTTGTATTTTCTTAGGTTTAATTATGTGGGAAATTATTTCCCATTGTTTGTTCCTGCATTTGAAAAATACCAATTTCTATATATACAATAAATAATTTGTCTGTTGCACTATATAAGTACCTAAACAGGTATAGTTACTTATAATTTTATCTAACTTACACAACATTGTCAGCGAGTAACTCATATATGGAGCTTTCTCGAGAGTTATGACTGCGATTGAGTGATTTCTCACTTGATTTTTATAACTATTATATTTTAGAACTATTTGTACTGCTCAGACTACCAAGTTAGTTTAGACTTCCTTTTATTTGTTTTAGATATTTAAATATGGACGCTAAAAAGTTACAAAAAGTTCTAACAAAGAAAAAATTGGAAGAGGTGGTGCAAAATTTAGACAACTTGTCTGATTTATCAGCCTCAGATTCTGAAGATGACTCATGCTATGTCAATAGCATTCATTCTCCATCCGATACTTACCTCAATCAGCTTGACGATAACCTAATTGAACAACGTCTTGAGTATATCTTCGGCTTCGAATCGAATGAAGATAAACAAGAAACGCCTACTATACAAGCCCAACAGATTTCAACGGATGCCTTACTGACAGCCTTAGGAGAAACATCTCATATCACAAACTCACCAACAACAGACAGTCCTTTGCTAACTTACTTAGATACAGAAAATGACGAATGTAATATACAACTTCAAGACATTCACGCATTTGAAGTTCAGCAAGACTTAATAAATGTCATTGACGTTCCCATGGAAGAGTTTTTGGCAGATGATGAACAGACTGAAACTAACAACGAAATACGCAGAGATCGTTCTAAGCCAAGAGTATGGGAGACAAAATCCGAAACCCATGATATTCCCGTTTTTGAAAAACGTTTTAAACCCAAGGCGAATGACACGCACAAAACTTCACCACTAAGTATTTTTGAACGGCTTTTTCCTGATGAACTGATTGTTATAATTGTGGAACAAACAAATAGATACGCATATCAGAAAAATAGCAACAATTGGCAACCAGTAACTCAACAAGATATTAAGGCGTATCTAGGAGTTTTAATCCTCATGGGCTTAAATCCTCTGCCGGACATGGAACTGTACTGGTCTTCAGATCCTTTTTATTACAACAAGGAAATTGCCCAGGTTTTCCCAATCACAAGATTTAAAAAAATTACGGAAAATCTCCACTTAAATGATAATGAAATGGAACCACCAAGAGGCTCTTCTGAATACGACAAATTATATAAACTGAGACCCCTCCTCACAGAACTGAACAAGGTTTATCAGAGAGAAGCATTTAATTCTGAAGTACAATCAATTGATGAATGTATGGTGAAGTTTAAAGGTCGAAGTTCGTTAAAGCAATATATGCCGAAAAAGCCCATCAAGAGAGGATTTAAAGTCTGGGCAAGGTGCGATGCAAAAACCGGGTACTTCTACCAATTTGAAGTTTATACTGGAAAAGGCGACAGCACGGAAAATGAAGGATTAGGATACAATGTTGTCATGAAACTCTGCAGTAGTGTACCAAAAAATACTTTAGTCGCATTTGATAACTTTTTTACAAGTTGTAATCTTATGGAAGATCTTTATGATAAAAAGATTTATGCAGTAGGGACAGTCAGATGCAATAGAAAAGATCTACCTGATATAATAAAGAAAAAGCAACCAAAACCATTGCGATTGGAAAAACATCAGTTTGCAGCTGTTACTGCAGAGCCAATCACAGCCATTAAATGGCTTGATACGAAAGAAGTCGCTATACTTACGACAGCCCATCAGCCACTAGATACAATGCTTGTAAAGAGGACCCAAAAGGATGGTTCTAGGGCAGACATTCTTTGCCCGAAAGCAATTGCTTCGTATACACTTAGCATGGGTGGAGTTGATCTATTCGATC
>HE670355.1:0-77581 GCA_000313835.2 Heliconius melpomene melpomene | reverse complement strand
CGCTTAGCACGTGCCCTAATAGATAATCACACAACACGGAAAGGTAAAGCACAAACAGGTGTACTTTTTAAAAAAGATAAGAAAGGGGGTAGGTTTGGCGTGCCAGACGAAATTCGTTTATTGAATGTGGGCATACACTTGCCAGAAGAGACTAATACTTACAAAAGGTGTCGCTTTTGCAGTACCAAACAGAAAGAACAGAGAACAAAAATACAATGTTCCGCCTGTGGAGTAGCTTTGTGTGCTAAAAATTGCTTCAAAACCTTTCACACTGTTCCACCTCAATAATATTATTTTTCTTAGTAATTAAGTTTCAGTTTATATTAAAACTATATATCATTCCTAACGTTGTTGTTTCATTTTATAACTTTATTCACTCATATTACAGTATTTTTTCAATTTTATTATATAAGACAAAAAAGAAACAAGTAAAGTAGGAGCAACTTACATGTATAGAACTTGTAGTAAAAATATATCAAAAGTTGAGAGCTATTCCGGATAATGGGAAATAATTTCCCACTTAATTATATTTTGCTTTGAAATACCGGATACTGGGAAATAATTTCCCACTGCAAAACCCCCATTTCCCCCCTTTTTATAAAAAAAAGGAGTTGTTTTTCGAAATCTACGGCACCCACTTACCTAAAAGCCGTGACCAGATTTCAAATTACTCGAAAAATAAAGTTTGTTTGATTAAGGGTTAAAAATAGAAATAATCTTAGCTTCACTTTAATAAAATGACAAGTTTTATAAGTAAATACAATGAGTTGTTCTGTATGAGTCAGCAAAGGATTGATAAAAAGACAAACCATTGACTAATTGTGATGATATGGGTAATAAATATTGAATGTTTGTCAACAATTGTTACTAATTTGTGTATCAAGTGGCTTATTTGTTTAATTATAATAAATTGTAATATTTTTATAATTTGCTGTTGTGGAGTAGTGTGCACCTGTCTGTGAACAATGGTTGTGAAAAATATTTTTGTACATTATACAATAAAACTAAAATCATTATAGGTATGTACAATTTCTAATTTGTGTTTGCAAAAAAAATAAATTTTATTTACAAAATGAGAATGAAGAAGAACACGCTCAGCAGGTTTTCATAGCATGTTAAATGAATCAGTGATGAAAGAATGATAAAAAAGATTTATGGAGGAAAAGTGAGCAGTAATAGAGGTAGAGTGAAACCTTGGTTGACTTTCGAAAAAACAGTAATTTCTAAGAACTGGAGGAAGGTCATGTAAAAAGTATGAGGCCCCCGGAGGGCATGTATGAAGATGTTGATGACAGTGGATGAGGCAAAAGAGATATGCAGACTGTAGTGTTTGGTGCCCCATTCTCAATGACTATTTCTTTAATGATATAGCATGAAGCTAGATTAGGATTAAGTATTCTAATCTCTGTGCTCTATAAAATAAAGCATTAAAATATTAAAATAAAGCAAGTTTAATGCATGCACAGCCTTAATTCTAGGTTCCTTTTGTGTATATATGTTATGCAGGATATAGTGTGAAGCTTTAAAAAAAAGCCTAATGTCTATGACAGACACTATGTATATTATTCAAATTCACATCATTAAATACTTCTCATATTTCCAGGAGCAAAGCCAGTCACCATGGCCGATACTTTAGACCCCCTTTCACCGAGTCTAAATGACTCTGTGAGTCCTGGACTCATGAGGAAACTGAGAATGAGATTTGGGAGAAATTCTCCACCAAGATCTCCAGGAGATGGTAAATATTTCAAACTTAATTTATATTAATCAACCGCATATTATATTGTACTGGTACACTTAAAAAAAAAGAACTTTCAAAAAAATGACAACTGTTTCCTATATAGCATGGTGGGTAGAGAGAACCTTGTGTCAAGACACTGCATCCTCCGATTGATTTTGGACATTGCCTGTTGAATAAGAGGAACTGAATGCCATACTTTGTCTTACCCCCTATTATGATTGAACCCACAACACTGCGTTTAAAGTCAAGTGTTGTCCCACTGCCTCCACGATCGCCTCTATATAAACAACTATTTTATTTAACCACAATCCATACCTATATTATAAATTCGAAAGTAACTCTGTCGGTCTGTCTGTCTGTCTTTTACGCAATCAGGGCCAAACCGCTAATTCTATTGTGATAAAATACTCATACAGAGATACTTGAGGGTCTCGGGATGAACATAGGATACTTTTTTTTCTCATACTTGTAATATTTTCGATATATACCAATATATTAAAATACTTATTAATTTGACATGCAATTTATTCCGCCATGTTAATAACAACTGTCGTTGCTAGGCAACGATTTGCAAAGTTTGTTGTTAGAAAACGTCACCCAAAATGAGCTTGCTTAACGCATCTCTCTATTGACAACTGAAAATAATTTCATAAATATATTTATTTCTTCGTATAGTTCAAGCGGGCGTAGCCGCGTTCGGGTCCACTAGTATTATTATATACTTTCTCAGTGCACATTATTATAATACATCATAATAAATAAAATAATTTACAAAATTGACCCAATTGACCATTTGTATAAATAAAACCCAATTTAATAAGTTGCATTTAGTTTTTGTAATCAATGAAAACAGCGGTAAGCCATTGTGCTCAACTGTTTCAAGGTGAACAAAAAACACATCTGTCAGGTCATTTTAAATTACACGGTAATCGGTATCAGTTGAAAAACAATCGCGCTTTCGTAAACACGTTATGGTGGAGAAAATTAGTAGTGGTTAATATTTTTATTTTATAATAATGTACAATAAAATATAGAGTTCGAAGTAATAATTAATTTAGTGAAAAGTAATTGTGCATTAGCTTCACGCTGTATTCCGCATATAGCAAGGAGGGCAGGGGGAAACTAGTGTTAAGTTTCCTCTAAACCTTCCGCTTAGTTACTTCTGATTTCCGAGATAGTGTATGGTATGACATGACAAGTGAGGAAATGAAAATAATAAATTTTCCCAAATGAGCTGCTAATTTTTCATTTCCACTAGTTGAGATTGAACCCACAACCGTCGCGTTACAGTGACACCCTTGTGCCACTAGGCCACGCCGGCCTCACTACGTCGTAATTGTTAAAAAAAAACTGTAATATAGTATTTACATTTTCTTTTTTTTTTTAAATACATAAAAAAGTTAAGTGTCCTGCAAAACTCTTTGTGAGTTTGACTGCAGGATCTTGAGTCTCTTTACTTTACTAATTTAAATTTAAATTAAATTAATATTACATTAAAATTAGATTAAAATTAAATTAAGAAGTATTTTCTGTCAACTGTTTAATTAACAGTTGACAAAAAATACTCTCTAAGTTTAATTTTAAACCTAATGTTAAACAATATTCTTTATAGATTACCATTTCATTTATCATGCATTTTTATAACATTTTTATTTTTGTTTCGTTTTGTTTTAGTTACAGAAAAAGACACAATGAAATCTGAGAATGTTATCACTAATTTTTTATTGTCACTAATCAACGTTGCACCATTTAACTTGATTGCTAATTTCCTTAAGCATACAATATAAAGGCCTTGAAGTGTTTCTTAATTGAAAAGATAAATTAATAAAACGCATTTTTTTATTTTTCTTTATTTTGGATTCTAAGAGTTGCGTAGAGAAAGCCAATTGTTAAGGCCTCTAGTTCTCTATTTTCTATAGTTTTTTTTTATTGGTTGGTAGAATGTAAACGAAAGTATTTACACTTGCAAATAGTTATTTTTACAGTGCTCCAATGCTTCAAGAAACTTCAGTTTCATTCAAAAAATAATGAAATGTAGAGACATTTTATTATTTTTTGGAATTTTTATTAGGAAGAGTCCTACCTTGCTGTGTGCGGGATACAACTGAAGCTGAGCATATTTTAAAAAGACGCAATTAATCTGGTCTTATTCATGTAATAGTGTATGTTTCATTATTTCTTACAGGATATGTGGAATTCGGCGACTTCAGGTCTGAACGACCTGGTATCAAGAAGGTTGGTACCTTCGCCGGAGTGTTCTGTCCTGTCGTCCTTTCCATGTTTAGTGCACTTGTTTTTATACGTATGGGTGAGGATCTCTTTTTTTTATTTAGGGCTATTTAAAGGTATTTTGAGGATTATAATTTATTGATTTGTCTATGTACAATGTAGAGCGATTTGTAAAGGAACGACTCTAAATTTTGTTAATTAAATTAAAATTAGAAATATTGGCATTGTAATGTTTTCTAAATATAATCATTTTTAAAATACCCAGTGTTTCCTAGGTCTGATTTCAGCCATCGCGTTCTATCCAATCATTATATTATATTAATTAGAATTTTCAATTTTAATAGACAAGCTTACTTCTTTTTATTATATATTTTATCATAACTCTTAGTAGTTTGGAAATATAAAAATATATACAATACTAAAGAAATTAATTTTGTTCTGTCCAGGTTATCTAGTTGGAAATGCAGGTCTCCTAGTGACATTAGCGCAATTCGGTCTTGCCTATCTAATAGTGGGTTTTACAGTAATGTCGATATGCGCTATATCGACTAACGGTGCAGTTGAAGGAGGCGGAGTTTATTGTATCCTTTTTTTATTCTATACATATATTATAAAGCGGAAGTGTTTGTTTGGTTATCTCAACAACTATTATTATTTTTATCCTACTTAATATATAATGTGAGAAATCGATTTCCGTAAATGAAAGTTACATTATAAGTTAAGTTAACAATTCTTTATTTTTAACAGATTAAAAAACCGATGTAGGATATTATTTTTATATAATTGATATTATTATTTTTAAATATTTATTACTTAATAGATAGTTGGAATTCGATAATTCTATTTTCTTTTGAATCCACCAGAGCTGTAAATAACTTTCTATACAAATAATCAGTCATGATAAGCAGAACTCTAGGCCCGGAGTTCGGCGGTGCTATAGGAACACTGTTCTTCTTTGCGAATGTAGTGTCCAGTGCGCTTTGTATTTCTGCCTGCACTGAAGCGTTGGTTGAAAATTTTGGACCCAATGGTAAGTTGTATTGAATATTTTAATATTAAGCGGAAAATTAAGTCCCTACTTTATTATAAAAGCAATGTGGAACTTTTGGATTTTTATCGGAATATTTTGCTTTAAATAAGACAAATTGATACAGTTTGCGAGGTTCCTTTAAAGGTTCCTTTTTTGTAATATAAATTTACTTTTCTTTATTATTTTCAGGTTATCTAGTAGGGGATTCACCTGGATTACCCAATGGCTATTGGTACCGATTCTTGTATAGGTAAAAAATATTAAATTATGTGTTGGTAAAAGAATCTAAAACAAAAAAATACTTATAGCATAAACACTTTCCATCTATAAAAGTCAAACATATTAAAAACATTATATTAAAGAACATTATATTCTTTGTAAATATATTATTTTTTTAATTGAATAATTTCTTAGTCTAAAGTCATTCTTTGTAACCACTTACGTTTGTGTTTGTACCTGCGGTCAGAGTTACCTACACTTAGTATGTGTCATATACAACGAGTAGTTACCACCATTTGACCACGCGTGTGAATCCGCATGTAAAAATTAGTGTAGAATAAAATGGAAACTAGAAGAACGTAGTGATGTTCCTCCAGATAAATATATTATTATTAAAAAACAATTTCTTTTCAGGTCAGCGTTAAACGCCGCGGGTCTAGGCGTGTCTTTGGCCGGCGCCTCTCTCTTCGCTCGTACTAGTCTGGCAATATGGTTGACGACCGTTGTTTGTTTGTGCAGCACGTTTTTGAGTTTTTTCATTACATCTCCTGGACAGGTAAGGTTTAAATAATAATGTCTTCTATTTATATAAATGGACATAAATAAAATGACATGTATTTTACAATGACATTTATTTCAAAACTTATAAACATTTGATTGTCGCGGGATTTAAGTACGCGCTTCTTGGTTACCGTCCACACGCTCTTACCATATAATCATAATTGATGTTGTTAGCATCTCTGTAAGGAGATTTTGCAGATGTTCGCTACTGGAACGGGATAGTGCTATTTATTAAATATTTTAAAGTGTTACTCAATTCTCCATAATACTTTTTAAATAATGTATAGAAAAAAAATAAAAAAGTAAAATTATTAATGTTTTTTAAAAAAAGTGTGTTTTATTTTGCCATTAGATAGAAAAGCCGGCCACAAACCAGCTAGTGAACGCAACAAACTTCACATACACCGGCCTCAGTGTGGCAACTCTCCGCGAGAATCTCTACTCCCACTACGCCAGAGACTACAGCACAGAGAGCGGGGAGATGGTGGACTTCGCTTCCGTGTTTGGTGTTCTGTTCACTGGAGTCACTGGCGTCATGGCGGGGGCTAATATGAGTGGTGTGTATATTATATTATAAAATTAAAAAATAATTTGAATGTCAAATACAATACAAAAATCTCCTCCTTATTGTATATATTTAAAAAAATAATACATTAAAAAAACCTTCGTTCGTTTTATTTTCAGGGAATGTTAGTTTCCTCGCTTTGTTAAAAGACAAAGCAAAGCCAGACACATTATAGTGGGAACAGACACATGTCATTAGGTCAGATTTTCATTAGTTGAGGTCAATCTGACTGTAAACACGATGACGCGTAGTAGCGTTCAGCGTAAAGTTATTATATAAATGTTTTTTTTTCAGGCGAATTAAAAAGTCCTTCCAGAAGTATACCCTTAGGCACATTGACAGCATTGCTCTTCACAGGATTGTCTTACGCTGCCTTATCGGTGTTAACGGCTTCAACTTGTTCTATGGAGTTGTTGCAAAATAACTATGTGTATTTACTACCTATAAATGTATGGCCGCCTTTTATAGTTGTTGGTGAGTGTTTTTCTTTTGTTATTTGTCTTATTGAGCAGAATATCTTTATACTTATAATTAAATCGTTACGGATCGGTGTACAGGAAAAGTATATAAGAAAAATGTTATTGGTAGTATACTGTAATGAAACCAAAAACAAATCCATTTAAAAATATTGCTGTTTTTTGCTACAAATTTGCTATAAAAAAACAAAATGCAAATATATATATAATTATCATAATTTATTCAATCATTCAGCTCACCAAGTAAGTTAAGAATAATTAATTTTATAATAAACCTAAGTCGTTCATTACTACTTAACAAGGAATGTCATGAAAATGTCCGCCTATTGCTATAAGACGGGAGACGGTGTAAAACTAAAAGAAAATATTTATTTCCAGGTATGTTAACAGCAACGTTTTCAGCTGGTCTGTCTAATCTCATCGGTGCGTCGCGTGTGCTCGAAGCTTTAGCTAAGGATAACATATTTGGTGAGTCATTTTATTGTATTTACAATTTTAAAATAAAATTATATGGTATTTTCAAGTAACTTATACAAATTTTTACGAGCGATCCGAACCCACCTCTTTTAGAAACCGTCTACTGTCATATTTTTTAAATTTTATTATGTATACTTATTTAGTTTATTAGTATGTTATACATTGTTTTCTTTTTAAGATCAAATTAATAATGATTTTTAACTCAAATTTATCTGGGTCTATTTAGAAACCAAATGGCTGAATACTTCGCTAAAGTCTTACATTAATACGAAAAAAATCTATATGATATAGGAAAATGCTTATTTATATTGTAATCATACAGATACAAATTCTATGGTCAAGTCTCTATGGTCAAGTATAATTATTATATTTTATAGGTTTCTTACTACGTCCGATGGTGTCACGATCCGGTAACCCAGTGGTTGCGGTGATAGCGTCGTGGTTGCTGGTTCAACTAGGGATCATGGCAGATTCCCTGAACACTATTGCTCAGGTACAATATTCTGTAATTTAAATAATGTAAAGAGTTTGAGTAAGTGAGTGTTTGAGTAAGTAGCAGAGAGAACCTAGTGCTAAGACACTACTTCCATAATTTTGTTTTCTAAAATGTTAAATTTTTTATCAAGCAAATTTCTTTTTTTTAAACTATTTGTAACAAGTTAATGTATAAAAAATATTTATTTTCAGGTTAATTCGGTGCTTTTCATGACAAGTTATTTTGCTATAAACCTAGCGTGCCTAGGTTTAGATCTGGCATCTGCTCCTAACTTTAGGTAAGATTTTTAAATTATTCATTTCCGTAATATAATTGTTTTATATGCTATTTTGGTTTTTTTTTGCTTTATCACTGTGATATATAGAGCACTTTATAAAAATGTCTAACCTATGATTTAAAAATTATTTATTTTAAATTTATCAATTCTACAAAAAAGATTTATACAAATTTAGTAAAACTTACTCTCCAACTCAGGTTGAAATTACTAAATTTACTAAAGGTTGGTCCTTCAGTTAAATGTATTGCCCATGTAAATGTATCCCAAAAATATATTTTTATGAGGTAACCATAATCTTATCTAATTTAATTCTTTGGACACACAATCAAGACTAGCAGTATCCAACCCTTTTTAGTAAATGCATGCGTCCATGGACGGCGGTACTTACTACCAGTTATAATAAAGTCCTTGTCGTTTACTTTTGTTCACTTAAAATGTTTTCTCCAGGCCAACGTTCAAGCAGTTTTCATGGGTGTCGTCCCTGCTGGGGTTGTCGGGGTGTGCGGCGCTGATCTTTTCGCTGCGGCCGGCATACGCGTGCGGCGTGGCGCTGGCATGCTGCGTGCTTGTGCTGGCTCTGCACCTTCTGTCGCCGGCTGCTGAGGACCCCAAGTGGGGCAGTCTGAGCCAGGCCCTCATCTTCCACCAGGTATATATACTCACTACACAGTGACAAATAAACTAAAATATATATTGCTACCGAACCAGGCACTGGTATTCTATCCGTGTGTGACTCATCAAAGAAAAACAAAGAGACAAACACAAACCAATAACAAGTGGGCTTAATTCTTCTCTACCAACTGTCACTTGTATGTGTATGACTCTTGACTTATTCTAAATATGGGAGGTAACTTTAATAGCAGGTATTGTAGATTGCACCGAAAGATTAAAGTTATTAATATAACCTATGACGCTAAATGGACAATGAAAGTCAAAAAGTTTTTGTAAGTAGTGTCTGAGATTACCACTGTGAACCAAATAAACTCCTTTTTTCCCGCACATAGTAGGGCATGCAGGGGGACTACTACTGGAAACTCACTCGAGTGGGAATCGAACCCAAAACAGTCGTGTTTACAGACGCAAGCTTGTGCCCCTGCGCCACGACGGCCACAAACAAACTCTTCATTTTTATCATATTAATAAATATAAATGTATTTTCATAATTTTAATAACGGTAGGTCAGAAAATACCTTTTACTGCTGGACCCTCGACGGGAACACGTCAAATTCTGGAGACCACAAATGCTGTTGCTCATTGGTTCACCAAGACAAGCTGCTCCTTTGATTGACTTCGTTAATGATCAGAAAAAGGTAATACTTATGAAATCTTCGAAAAAACGATATATTTCTTTGTTTAGAAAACTCCAGTGATACATTTATTTTTAAAAGAATTTTAATCATAGGATGGATAACTGATAACTGTGGTCACGATTATATAGTGATGTGATTTATAATAAAACTTAGCTATTTTTTGTTTGTACAACGACATCCAAAATAATATATAATAATATTTCAGGGTGGTCTATTCGTCATTGGTCACGTTCGAATCGGTCAACTGGATGGTACTGGAGATCCTTTGGCGGAGGAACATAAGTATTGGCTGAAATTGATTGATCATTTGAAGGTAAATTGTAAATGATTTTGTGTGTGTAAAATTATACCTATGTATATAATTTTATAGACTATAATTACATGTTATTATAAAAAAAATCGCTTATTACAAATTGAAATTGAAGTACCTTCAATTTGTACCTTTAAGCTACAGAGATTAATCTCTCTTTTTTGTACTCAATACCATATTTTTAATCGTACATAAATACACATTTCTCACAACCGTCGCGTTTATAGTCACATGCTATGCATATAGTGCTACTGCGATAACCTCAATATATTTCACGGCATCAATTCTGCCCATATAATTAATATTCATGTCCTAGGTAAAAGCATTCGTAGAACTATGTCTAGCGGAATCGGTCCGTGCTGGTGCGGCACATCTAACTCGACTATCCGGACTCGGCGCTATGAAACCCGACACAGTGTTATTGGGATTCTGGGACACGGCCGCACCGAGGGATTTCTTTCGAGAGTAAGTTACAAGTTAAGTTGTTATAAAGGAAATTTAAAAAATGCAATCTTAATGGAGATGTCCATGGAGTTTTTAGCATATTTTAAGTCGGTACTACTATCAGTATTAACTCCACTTAGCGAGTTTTAATAAAAATAGTAATTACAGAATAAAGTTACTTTATGGTTGCTTTGCTATGATGTTAATAAATGAATGAAATGAATAAATTAATGCTGCATTTAATTAAATATCTCTTGGTACTCCCCCAACAGCCCCTCCTCCCCCTACAACACGCAGCAGTTTGAGGTGGAGGGTGCATCGCTGTTCCCGGTGCGCACGCTGCGCTGCCCGCGTCCCTCCCCCGCCGAATACGTGCGCGTGGTGGCTGACGTGCTGTGTGTCAATAAGAACATATGTCTGTGTCGGCACTTTCATAATTTGGACATGGCTGCTGTTGAACGGTTCGTGATGGTTTTTTTTTTGACAGGGAGACCCGTATTTTGAGACCGTGTTGAAATATTTTGTGTAATAGAGGCTATTGCGTCGTTTTGTTTTAACAGAGCAGAGGAATGAAAATAATGTATATAATATAAGTAATAATGAAAATAATGTAAATTAACCGTTTTTCGTCGATCGTGAATCGCGTTTAGCGTTAGCCGTATCTCTGATATTGTCTATCCACTCTTCTTTAACATTACTTACTTACATTACTTACTTACTAACAATTACTTTTCATTTATTCTGTAATTTTGATAAGTATATGCATCTTTTTTTGCAATCGGAAATACTGAACGAGATTTTCTGTCTAAATGCTAGCCAACTTCACTTAAAAGATATAAAAATAGTGATCTGTTTAAATTTGCTTACAACTAAATTATTTTGGACCGATTTTAGTATGTCACTTAATTATTTCGCACGATTTTCAATAATTCAAGCATTGTATACATATTGGAGAGTATAAATATGGAACGTCAAGTTGTTTGACTTGGGTGTATTCAGAGAACGGCAACACTGTCAGTTGTCTGTTTTTAGGGAAATGGAAGAGTGAACATATTTAAATACATATTAAAAATATTTATCAATTAATTCCAGAAAATCAGCGTCGCTAAAATACATCGATGTATGGCTAGTAGAATTACTATCTCCATCAAGAGAAGAAGCTTTCACAGTACGAGCTCTGTTCGCGTTACAATTGGCTGCCGTGGTGCGTTCAGCGCGAGGCTGGCAACACCTGCGGTTGCGGGTTCATGTTGTAGCTGCCACTACTTCTGTAATGCTTGGAGGTAAGTAGATAAAGAAAGGGAGGTAATAGAGGGGTAGGGAAAAGTAAGGGAGAGAAAAGGCCTTGTCTTTAGCATTCTATTTGTATTTGTTATTTAAACTTGCAACACCATCGTGATGCAGCTTGTAACTGCGATGAACGGGAATGTGACTGACTAAATAAACAATATATCTCATTTAAGGGAACTTCTTTTCTCCTGACCATAAATTTACATTTACGCATATATTACAACTATATATTATGAACATATTATGTTAAAAATAAAATTCAAAATTGACTAGTATTATTCCTAATAAATAATAAGACTAACATTAGTTTTAATTCGACAGAAGCAGGTAGAACCTACCCCACAGGCCTGGACCCATCGTTGGACCCGAACATCCCAGAACTGTCACCAGGAAGACCGGTTCAGGAGCGTCTGGCCCAACTCCTGAAACTCTTAAGGATTAACGCTAGTACTCATACTGTGAGTTTGAAAATATATGTCTCGCTTGGACAGTATCCCATTAGGGGGTGTTCGAGTACTAATATGTTATTTTTTTTTCAATAAATTTTTACTGATTACATTGGTAAGTAGCTATGGCTTAAGTTATGAGTCGTCAGTTTAATTAATGTTTTTAGCCCTTTTTTGAATATTTTTCGATTTAATAAGGAAAAATTTTAAAACATAATATTTTATCACTATGTCTTTCTGTAGTTTACGTGATATCAAAAATTTAGGCAAACAAAAAAAAATGTATATATTTTTTTCATCAATACTTATACATTATTTATTTTGCTTTTTGATATGTTCAGGTAAATGAATGGCCAACATTAGAAGATACAAGCCGATGGTCAGACTCAAGTTTAGATGAAAACAGCGTATACCAACGAGTTCCTTTAAGTTATTTACAAAAGTATGTATTTAAGTATCTAAGTCATTTTAGTAGTAATTAGTACATCCATAAACGGTCTGACTGTAAATAAGACGCTTGTGGGTTCGATTCTCACACAGAAGAGTGAATTATTTTTACTTCTCATTCTGGAAATAAGATAAGTCCGGTCTTTACGAACCAATCAGTGCTTAGAGACTGGAGTGTCTTAACACTAAGTTCTACTTGTCTATCCCTAATATACATAAAGTTATAAAAATCTTATTTAATATTATTATTTCAGAGTAAACAGAATAATAAAATCTCGTTGTGATGAAGGCACAGCAGTTACGTTTGTACAGCTGCCCCAACCGCCCAAGCTCCCCCCTATCCCATCGGATGCGGATGACGCTATATGCATGCAGTATTTAAAGGTAAGATCTTTTTATAAAAAATAAAATGAGCTTCACGCTGTATCCCGCACACAGCAGGGTACGCAGAGGAAACCTAGTGTTAAGACACTCCGTTCCCCACTTTCTGCCGAATTCTGGAGACATTCGTGTTTAGTGGCAGAACTCAACGCCGCGCTTTGCCTCGACACCAGAGCGAAGAAATGGAAATATAAACGTAAACAAATATTTCATTTCTTCGAGTGGGGATCGAACCGACAACCGTCGCGTTACAGTCACACCCTTGTGCCGCTGTGCCACGACGCCTCAAGACTGCCTCCTTTTATACATGGATGAGATATTCGATTATTATTAATCCTATTAAGTAAATAAACGTAGACACCTTCGGAGTTGGATGACACTATATGTATCCAATATTTGAAAGTAGGATATTTTACATATAAACTTCGAAGTTAACTAAAGTGGACGATCGATTATCCGAACCGTTAGACGAGTTTACAATTATATATTTCGTCAATGAAGTACTATATTCACAAATATTTATTTGTTATAATTACTATTTAATTCATACAAATACACGCACGCCTCGTTTTTGATGTTTTTTTTAGAATTTTTTATTTGATTTGAATATTTTTTCAGGTATTAGACGAATTCACAAAGGACTTATCTCCCACTATTTTAGTACGAGGACTCAAATCTGTCACATCGACGTCATTATAAAACTGAGATATAGATTAAATATATTTTTATAAACAAATTTACCATATTATTAGTGATGACTTTGTAATTTAGACTTTTTTTAATGAGCGGTTTAATTATCTGCATTAACAATTAAATAGAATAAGAACTATCCTTTTATTCTTAATTCGATATTTTTAAGGCTATCATTATAATGGCTTACTTTAAATAAAAATATAACAATAATCTTTCGTTTCATATAACAAGGTAACCAGAGATTAGTCACTTAGTTCTGTATTTTTAACTGACTTCTTTTATCAACCATTTCCAAATAATTTATTTTGATTCATAATTTCTTCATATTTATAACAATGTCATATTTTAGTAAACAATTGCAGGTAATTAAAAAGCTCTTTTCTAAAATTAAAAATTTTATCTTTCTACTCTTATGTCATAAAATTATTACTGTGATTTTAGTTTCAATACGCCTAAAGAACGTTGTAGGTGGAGTGTAAACATTAAAAGAGTATTTTTTAAAGTTTAAAATATATTTTGCTCTTTATAAATTGTTAACTATTTTAAAAGAATAAAATAAACAATATAATAAAAATATTATTCTTTTGTGTTTGTTATCTTTTTACTCATTTAAAATTATCTGTAGAACTTCTAGTATAATAAGTAGTATAATATTATATGTTTATCTCTTCCACTTTTATATAGTACATTTGACTAGTTGTGCCCGCCATGAAATTAGTTGTAGGCGGTCCAGCGTTCGATTTTAGAATTTTCTTCCCAAGAGTGTACTCTTATGTGCAAAAGTTCAGAAAGCTTTACTTCAGGGCGACTACAACTTGGCGACCGTACTGTATTTAAATGAACTCTCATATCTTTGAAATACATTTCTTTTACTTTAATTTTACTTGAATAATATACTCCATCTACATTTGATAATTTTTTTAAAAGTATTATTTTACAAATAAGTTTTAATTTCGATTAAGCCTCAAAGGCATCGTTACTCGTATCATTGTGACTTTTTTTATTATACACTAGAAAGTTTGTAAGTTAATTTTCTAAGGAAATACTATTCACTTTCTTTTTAGAATAGACATATATACTTTTTTATATGAATATTGCTCTTTGAGTAAATCGAACATGCACTCATCATGACTGTAAATTGTATTGTGCATTTAACTTATAATTTACTTTGACGATCATTTTTAATATTTGATAACCGCATATTTTATATTGGCTATCTTCTTTTTGACCAACTTTAAAAAGAGGATATTCAATTTCAAAAAGAAATGTTTTAATATGAAAATATTTTGACTTTTTTAGATAAATAATTAACGAAACTTGTCAATTGCTTATGAAAATGCCTTTAGATATTTTTTTGTATACAATTTATTAATAATAATGATTAATGTCGTAGTTATATAATAAATCAATATTTATAAATCTGTCTCTTTTCTTTCTATATATCTCTTTTATCATCATTATATTTTTAAGTAAATAAGTCAATAATATTTTGTTTACTATATTCTAAATTTATAGATAATAAGATATTATTATTATTGTTTAGCAATATAACTTTCTTTTCTTTTTTTACCTTCACTACTACTTTACCCTCCTGTGGCCGGAATACACCCGCGCTTAGCGGGGTAGGCAGAGGGAACCTGGAAGCCTAGTGTTAAGACACTCCATTCTTATTAAGACGAATTCTCGAGGCATTGTGTGTTGAGTGGCGGAACTCAAAACCGCGCTTTTGTCTTGTTATCACGGCGAGGAAATGAAAATATTAAATATTTCATTCTCCGTAGTGAAAATTGAACCTGCAACAGTGACGTTTACAGGCCGCCTGTGCCTCTGCGTCACGAGCCACGACGGCCTCTACTAATACAATAACCTCAATGATATCTACACAAAGTTAAACACCAAATAATAATAAATTAGATTAATATTGACTTTTTTCGATATATATATGTTTTTTTTCGATTGTTTGTTATTCTACTTTTATTTGAAAAAAAAATGAATTATTTTTACTATTTAAAAAAATATACTGGCAATTTTTTATCGCCTATATGTATATGAACTTAGAATAACTATTTTAATGAACTGCATTTATGATTTATGATGATTATTTCGATATTTTCTTTATGATATGGAAAATATACCTATATTTTATCTGTGCCTATATGACTACAAGACTTTTATTTTATCCCTACATCGTTAACGCCGTCTTACAGCAGTAGGACAATTTCTCATTGTAAAGGCAATGGTTGTGAACTTGTGAGACAAGTTCCAGCGTTGAGCTCTGCCACTTAACATGCTGTCGTAAAGTGAAGAACGAAGTGAATAAAATTACTATCGACTTCGTTTTTTTTTTAAATAATAATTAAAATATATTTAAGTAAGTGCTAGTTTTAGAAATATTATTTTTAAATAAGTATAATAATTATGTGCAATAGTTGTTAGCGTACTCGTGTAAAAGTGGGTAGATTTAGGTGAAAAAAACAATAAAAGCAGTGGAATTGTTTCAAACGGACACAGTTGCTTGTAGGCGGAAGCCCTGATTGGAAGGTATCTAGTGTGTAGTGTTGTTGTTGAGTGATACATGTCATTTAGTGAATAACGTGGAACCTCTATCCGAGTACGTTGGAAACATATAGACGGTATGTATTTTTATCGTGTTATTTTAAAAACGCTAACCGCTTCCCATTTTCAAATAGTATTTATTATTAAGTTTAAGTGAAAAATAAAAGTAATTTTTATCATAGGCATTCATTCAAACGATATTTTGGAAGTTTTTAAATTTATTATTACAGTATCTGTAGGTATAATTATATTGGACATAACAAACAACATTAGAAGTGTGAACACAAGCACATACCTAATATAGAATACGATTGACAAATTCTATACGTAACTTCTAACGCCTGTGCCGGCGGGACTTTGAATTTTGAACTAATTTAACTTCTCGCTTTGCCAAAGGCAATTTACATATTGCATTTATTATCATATTTTGTGTGTAAAGTTATGGTTTTTTCACATTTTATTATCTAGGGCGTATGATAGCAAAATAAAAGCTGCTTTCCCGAATAGCAGGGTACCTAGTGTTAAGACACTCAGCTCTCTCCTTTGGGTTCAATTTTCGAGACATTGCGTGTGGAATAGTGGAACTATTATATTTTCATGCATACATGTCTATTATTACATAAAGCTACTTCCAATTCCTTCATTTACTTCAATAGTCAAGTATTGTCAAGTATTGACATGCTTATCGTTCTAGCTTCATGCTTATTGTTGGGCCAAGCAATAGGGATTACCCTTTTTATTAGGGGAATCCCCTTTTTAGAGAATAATAATAAAATATTTATCAGTTAGTTAGTTTAATCGATCATATGTAAGCACCTATTATGATACAATTAGGTATAACAATATCACATGTATATGTGAAACTCAGTCTTTTTATAAAGTGGGTTAAAAAATACCTATCTATTATTTCATAAAATGCCTTACAATGCCGTAATTTACTTCAATAATACTTGACAAGCTTATCGCGCGGCTAACGTCGTGCTAAGCAATAGGGGGTTACCCCCTTTTAGTGGAGGGGAACCCCCTTTAGAAGAATCATTATTCATTTGCAGTACATGAGTATTCGCTAACATGAAATACAGCCGCCACAGTGGCGCAGTTTGACGTCATCGTGTCGTAGAGTAAATATTAATTAAAGGTTCTAGTTAAAAACAAATAAATGATAATATAAAAAACAACAACAATTTAAACATAATCCTAACTTTTTATGTTAAGTTTCGCGCTGTATTTGCTGGTTAGGCAGATGGAACCTTTTCCTTTTCCATCAATACATTTCTATTCCCCACATTCCGCCGAATTCTGGAGGCATTGCGCGTTGAGTGACTGAACTTATCGCCACGCTTTGCCTCATTACCAAAGCAAGGAAATTAAAATATTAAGTATTTCATTTTATCGAGCGGACATCGAACCCACAACCTATCGCGTTTACAGTCGCACACTTGTGATAATGCGCCATGATCCTGAAAAGCTCCATCATAATATTGAATATCAGAAATCGTAGTTTGTGTACTAATTATAATAGTTCCACTGATCTTACTTAATCAGCAAAAAAAAAATACAAAACAATATATAGCAGCAAATGTTTAAGCTAACACCGACACATGCTTATTTAACGAACTCTTACACACATATTCTACGTATTTACACGAAAATTACACACACATTGACAGCCAATGGATGTACCCACACATTGATAACGTATAAGTACACGATGGATTACGCACACAGCTGTGTAGCTGGTTGGTTCCGTATTTCTATCCAGGACGAGTAAATTCACCGGCGGGTGGCATCGAATTGTCTTATCTAAGTTTAACAACAGGTTATATAATTATATTAAAATCGAAATATTTAGGTACACTTATTCATTAAACGTATTTGCAGTAGGTATGCCATAAATGTAAATATAATATTTGTTAAATTAATCATCAGCAGCTTTCAAAAATATGCTATTAAGTTCAGTTCAGTTATGAGCTATACTCTCTTCTCTCCGTGCGCCACCTCATAAGGTAAAAACGAAATCTTTATAGGATCATCCCTTGTTGTCCGTCTGCCAAGACCATTTATCTCGGAATTGCGTGTAGGATCAAGCTGAAATTATATATCAGGTTTATGAAGTACAGAAAACTTCAAGCAGCTTCTAAGTCAATGCGATCAAAAGGATTTTGTATGAAATTCGCCTCGTAATCAAAAAATATAGGTATGGGATCCTCGGAGACCGACTCACAATTTATTTTTTTGTAGTAGACCCATTAAAAATAAATATAAAACAGATAAAACAATATTCCTCTCACATTAACACAGTTATTGTAATCGATGCCACCGTCCACAGCCATGCCCTACCCCCATGACGTCACCCATCCCCTACCACCTCTTTCCTACGACAAGTTCATTTACTAATTGACATTTAACACCTTTGAATACCCTTTGTTTTATCTAATATGACGTGACAGCTGCAGTTATTTGTGTTTAGCTATATATAGTTTTATATGTTGATATCATAGCTATGACTATCGTATCATGATTTGGATTATTATCTTTTTTATGTTCTGGGCGACAAAGCGCGGCGTTAAGTTTCGCCACTCAACACGCAATGTATAGGAGAATGGTCGGTGCGTGGGGGACGGAGTGTCTTAACACTAAGTTCCCTCTGCCTACCCTGCTACGAGTATATGCGGAATACATCGTGAATATTCCGATTTTTCAATACAGCACGTACAATTGATTTTTATGCGACAACAATATGGACGCGATGCGACCCATTTCGTGATTCAGGTCGTAGCCGCGTTATAAGAATGCAACAAGTTATTCCACTGGTTGGACCTCCCAAGTACAGACACCGATTCATTACGATTTTATTAAAATTTTTCTTTACACTTGTAATTTAAAAGCATATTTTGGTGTAAAATAAAAAAATCCTTACCACACTAAGCATAGCCAGTGGATAGCCAAAATTTGTTAATATCTGTTTTCAGAGATTCGAGTCCCGCTACGTTCATATTTATATACCATTCTAAATATTTAAAAGAAAAGAAGTATTTGAGGCCGTTTCGCAAGTAATAAACTACCTTTGTTTTAGATTCCAGATCAAAAGTACATTGTTTGTACAAAACTGTAGACATAACAATTTGCGCTTTGGAAAAGAATAGTTGATTGAGTTGTATACAGCGAGCGAGCGTGCCAAGCCTATGACGCTCCTTTTCTATTATAACCTATTTTTTTTCTATGTCACGCATAAAAACCGCCGTGACGCAGTGGCACAGAGTCTACCCGTAAACGCAATGGTTGTAGTTTCGATTCTCACTCGGTTGAATGAAGTATTGTCACTAACGTTCTAAATATTAAAATATTCAAAAGAAAGGTAGGGTAGGTGAGGTAGTATAAGACATAAATTTATAAATCAGTTTTAGAAATAGCTAGAGAAACATTATTATTATTTCATGCTTAAACATAACGTGTGAACAACACAAACGAAAAAAGAACTATAGAAACCTATTTGAATTTTCATTTGTACTTTATATGTCAATATATGTTCAACAAATTTATATAAAACAAATCCCATATAAGCTTTGTTGAAAATAAAGCTTACACAAAATGTAAAGCTGCTCTATATTTGTACGAGTGTATGCTAAAAGTTGACTATATATATAGGCGGCTTTAGGTTTGGTGGGTTGGGTAATATATGTGATATTGGTAGAAATTGTTTTTTTGTACAGCTTCACGCTATATCCCGCACATAACGGGGGACTTCCCGTTGACCTAGAATTATGAAATTTGACAATTAGCATGTAGTACTTGTTCAAAAAAAAAATCTGAAACTACGGAATGTCATTATACTACATTTTTTAACTTAATTTAAGTAGGTAAGTAAGGCTGAAGTCCTGTCCCCAATTCGCAAACCACTAAGTGTGCTTTAAACCTACAATAATCGCGTTAAGTTACGCAGAATTCATGTCAAACGATACTTCTATCGACTTAAAAAAACATTTAGGTAATGTACAAATATAAAAATTGACAAATGTAATAAAAGTATTTATTTAACACCTATATAATAGTCCCTATTTACTTGTTAAGGGAATGAAGAAGGCGTGAGCCCACATCAGGTGGGGTCGGGGACGCGGTTATTATAATTTATTCACTAAATCGATTTTAAGACAATTTGTCAAGGTTTTAGAAGAAACAGCGTGCTAGTTTTTTTTCTTATTTTTAACCAATAGTTTAGCAGAGAGTATGAAGTACCATACGGTCACTTCAGTTAAAATATTTTTCCTAAAAACTTTTAAAAAGAAAGACTTTTTTAAGTGTCTGAGTGACTCTTTTTACCCTACACTTCCCTCTCAAAGGCCAATTTTGTTTTCTATTACCACTTATTCCTGCATCAGTTGGAGGCGGTCGTGGCACATTGGAATAGGGGGGAGATCGTTGTGGGTTCAATTCCCATTGGAAAGAATGATTATAGTATTTAAATTACTTTCAGTTCCAAGCTCTGATAGACAAAGTGTGGCGTTAAATTCCTCTATTCAATGCGCAATGTCGTGAGGAACGAGGAGTGTCTTAGCTCTATGCTCCTAATGCTTATCTACACACATAGTCTTTCCATAAATATTGTTACAAAGAAAAACAACATTTTTTAGTACGTAACTTCTTTTACTATTACACGGTTCTAGGTCCTTTCTTCATCTGCCAAGATAAAGTCTTTGGTTTTCAGACAGGATTTCTTCGTTCTCTTCATCATCTCAATCCCAAAATATTGGCACTAAAATAAGAAATTACAACGAACAAACGTATACAAATTATAGATTTCAAATTCAAAAGTAATATTTTGTTTATTTTTAATTGTAAAAGTATTTATGGCCAGACTAAGTATATGCAGAATATAGAGTGAATCAAAAATAATATGAAATAAAATATATTATCATTTAATTAATATTTAATTAAATTATTCTCATCAAATATAAGTTTTGACTTAGTTGGCAAGTAACACAATGGAGCGCGTAACAAAGCTGCGACGGATGTCGGTTTGTCTGTCCCCGTTCTAGTTTAAACTACGGTTTGATGTTAGAGCTTGAACTAACACTATTGAAAGTTGGTTGGTATTTTTTAAATTTGGTCAAGCTATAGTTTTTGCAGGTTCAATAGAAAGGCCAAAATGCGAGAAAACGAGAAGATTTAGAAATTTACCAAAATTCCAATAAGTCGTCAGACTACGTGTAGGTACTTATGCATTTTATTTTAAATGAGGAAAATATATTGTTAAAAAGAAATCAAATAATATTTGCTTTTTTTCACCAAGTGCTAAAAATGCTATAGAACGTGTTCGAAGTTATAAGCTCTGCTGCGAAGAGTTCCACTACTCAGGTCCTGGCTCCATCATCTAACCAGCTCGATAATACTATATTATTATAATGTCACCTAAACTAAATATATATGTATATCTGCCTTCTTACAATTATTACAAATGGATTAAATTATACGTGTACGTTACGTACGTTACGTGTACAAATAACATTATTATATAGTTTCACCCAATTCATTAAAATAATTATTTCAGAGCAATTTACAAAATATTTCATATTTATATAACTTTTTTATTTATGAATCAATTGAAATAAAACAAGTATAAGACAGTAATTTTACTGAACTGATGGTAAATTACTGGACGTTCAATACATGAAGCATGTTCAATACTGTGGCCAAAATGAAAATCGAACCCACGACCACAAACTAACGTTACGCGATAAGAACGTCATCAAAGTCAGGAAGAAAGACATAAAAATAGTAAAACCCTGTAGATACGAGTAAAATGTATTGATATATTCAAGCGGGGTGCGCCGCCACCCCCGCTCAATTGATTTCCACCCCCAATGCACCCTTAGTGTAAAACATGAATATATTTAGTTATAACGACTGTGTAGCTAAACGTCTTAAAGAAATATGTTACTAAATAATCTAGCCATGCCATCATGGCGCAGTTAGGCTGTCAACTACGGTTGTTCGATTATATCGTTGGGGTTCGATCTTCATCAATTGTATTTTAGTCGTTTTCATTTTCCGTTCTGGAAAGAGTAAGCTCGGTGTAGAGTTCCGCCATTCAACACACAACACCCCAAGAATTCGGCTGAAAGTATTTATCGAAAATGTCTTAAGTGTAAATAATCCCCCTTGATAAATGGTTTATCCATCACCAAAAGATTTTTTTGCGTATAAAGTTGATTTTTTCTCCTACTGGTAACAAGATAAATTGCGGCGTTGAGTTCCGCCACTTAACCTTTCATCCCTCGGAAATTGAGCGGAAAATTGGACGTGGAATGACCCTGAAAAGAAAATTTATGATTAGCATATTATTATATTAACAAAAATAATAATAAAATAATATATTTAATGGAAAATAAAATAAACAATGATGTATAAAAGTAATAAAGTAATAAGTACATAAACTATTGTTTTGGAAGCCAACACTATCTAGTATATATGTGTATTCAAATTCTTTCATCTCGTCCCTTAGAACATCCCTTTACGATCTCATTTCAACTTACCGCCCGCCCTTATTTGCTACGCATAGAAATAATAAGGAAAAGTATGTTTGTAACTTGAATATTCATTTTTTAAAGTCAATAATAAATATTAGGATTCTTAATTTCATTTTGGCATGTTCCTCTGTTTCTAACAGAATAACAGACACAAAGAAGAGAATGCAGAAGAATGCGCTCAATGGATGTAAGCATGTGTCTACATATAGAATGAGTGACGAAACAATGCCAAAAATGATTTATATAAAAAGAATGATATTTAAGAGAGGCAGGTGATATTTGAAGGTCAATCGAAATGTATCCCACACTTCGATTAACCTTCAAAAATAAGAAAGGTTACATGTAAAATCATAAAAACCCTCGAGGGCATGTATGAAGTGATCGATGGAAGTTGAGGAAACGAAATATATACGAGATACGAGACGGATAGCCAAAAAGAACGTAGCATTTGGCGCTCTGTTCCTCTTGGCTATCCCGCTAGGGATAAAGCGTGAAGCGTACAGGAGAATCGAGATATATTAATTTAAGATCTAATCTAATTAAAAAATCTTTTTTCTATAACACCAAATTTCTTTCTAATATTAGTTTTAACTTATTGTCGTTCTCTGAACGTACTGTTTTCCCTCAGAGAGCGCCAATCCTCTATCATATATAATTTATATTAATAAGTATAATATAATATGTATTTTATGTCTACACAGATCAAGATCCTCCTAGATTTTCATTGATTTTAATTATTTTTTTAAATAAATAGAGGCAACGTAGTGTTGAGACACCATTTTTCACTCAATATTTGCACATTGTGTGTTAAGTGGCGGAACTAAATGCCGTGCTTGTCTAATAGAGCGGGGATATGAAAGTAATTTAAATACGACCATTCCCCCGATTGAGGATTGAACCCACAACCATCTGGTTTACAGTCAAAGTCTGTGCTATTCTGACAATATGGCCTCTATAATTATAAATTATATTATAAACTTGCAGCTGGAAAGTGAAGTCAGGTGATAGCACAATCATACGGCAGCACCCTCGACTGACTGTAAAGGTCAGATATCAAGCCCTGTATATAAATGTATGTAGAAAATATTGGACCCTCTGGAATATTAAAATGGATTGATTATTCTTCTTACAATTCATATCGAGCTTCCAAAAGTTATTCTTATATTTATTATAGTAATATTTTATAGGAATCTAATTTAATTGAAATTTTTATTTGTTATACTTATTGAAAATCGTCGTGGTACAACGACCTAACGTCTGACTGTAAAAGCGACGTAATTGTGTGTTCGATTTCCACTCGAAGGAATTAATTATTTTCTTCGCATCGTTTTTGTTAGAAAAGAAAACGTAACGTTGAGTTTAATAACTAAACAAATCATGTATCAAAAATTAGTCTGTGCGTAGCGAACAGAGTGTCTTAACACTAAGTTCCTTCTAGCTAACCTCTAGCTACATGCGTGTTACAGCGTGAAGCTACAACACTAACAATTCACACTCTTGTATCAATAAATCTAATAAAAGAAAAACAAAACGTATCATAACCCCGGAAATGTGTAAAGTAAACAAAATCATATGGTACTATACCATTTAGAAGACGAGCGAGGTACAAAACAACGAGTGATGAAGGAACTTCAGCACGCGCCGCCACGTGTGCCGCATCTGTGCTGTGTAAACACGGAAACATCAACATTTTATGTAATGCTTAAAATATTATTTATAATCTACTTTTCCTTTTTTTAAGTTTTTTCTTCTATAGCTTATAATAAGATAGGTAAAGAAAACATTGCGTTTAGATACTTTGTTTTCAATTACACATGTAAGTACTTTTTATAAAATTTTTATAATATGGTAAAAATGCATCCTGGCGCAGTTAACAAGTGTCCAAACATTGAGTTTGGATTCGATCCGCATGTAGGGAAAGGCTTATATTTAAACTATTTACATTTCCCCCACCTCTAGAACATTTTATATTCTGTTTCCTTAGTCAGCCTCTAAATTGACAGTAGGTGCTCATATGCTAAATATTATTTAAGAAAATGAACTACAAAATGGAGTTTGTAATATATTTTTTCTTGGACATATTTATATTTTTATCTTTTTCTTCACTTTTCAGATTTGGTGGAAAGCAGTGTCTTTACAAGAGGTTCCTTCTGCCCACCCCTTTATGGGTAAAATAGCATAAGTTACTTTATTATAAAAGGCTACGATCCCCTGTCCCATATGATAGCATAAACAATGAGCACAATTGTGACTGCTCGATAGGATGTTGCTGTACTAATTATCGTAGTTCATTATGTCTGCCCCAACTACCGTTTCTTGGTCTATTTGATTACTTTAAAGTAACATTAACTTTGTTCATTTAAATCATCATCCTCTATATCCAGCACATAGCAGGATAAGCAGAGGGAACCTAGTGTTACGACACTCCGTTATCCACTTTCCGCCGAATTTTTCGAGGCACTGCCTTTTGATTGGTGGAACTTAACGCGGCCGAGTTTTCGCTTTGGTACCAGAGCGAGGAAATGAAAATGTTAATACATGATAATTCATTCCCCCGAATGTGAATGATCCCCAAAGCCACAACCGTCACGTTACAAGCCAACCCAACCCAAAACTGCAACAATTGCAGCAACTCTTTGACTGCAAAGATGATGACTGTGCCCCGCCTAATTTTCACGAAATTAAGCGGCGCGTGTACATGAAAAAGAAATTGCTTTCGGTTTTTTAACATTTCTACATGGAGTTAGAAAATATCCGGTGATGGTCTTTGTCACACAAGCACACATGGTCCTTTCTGCCCTACAGCTATAAGAGAAACAGAAATACTAAAATCTAAAGTAAATCCAGTACAAACAGCTAGTATACCAACACGTAAAGGCGAGTGGTCGATTGCGCAGGCGCAGGAACAAAGCGCTAATTGTGATTGTGTAGGCAAGGCCGTTTTAATCAAAGCCTCGGGGATTATTATCTCAGTACTGTGGATTAAAAATATTGTATTCGTTCTTTTATTTTAACGTCTTACATTTTAAATCGGCTATAGATTGTAGTTACAAAAAGTAAAAAGTAGTAAATCACTTAAATATTAATTTTAATCTTTTTAAGTTATTAAAGTAATGCAATATAAGTAATATAATATTATAGCTGAGGCATTTTGAGTCGACTTCGTGACGCATATTTTAATTTATATATTTATTTCACGTTACATCGTTGATTTCATTTAATTTGGAAGTTAAGTTAATTTAATGATTTTCAAACTTTGACTGTTTGACGTAGAAACAATATTCCCAATAATACATTACATTACTTCAAGATCTTTGTTATTAAGATTAATGTTTATATGGTGTAATATTTTTTTTGTCAACTTTCGAACTTTCAAAGCTGACTGTACACGTCCCTTTTGATGTACGTGCGGAACAACACTATAAAGACCTATCTCTATAGTAAGATGAATCATAATTTATTCATAACTAGCAATCGCCCCCGACTATACTTCATATGTATTTTTTTAATAAGTATTTATATATTTTTTTATATTAACACATTTACATATTAACAAGTCGACAAGTAGATCAATCGAATAGGCCAGGCGTGGCGCACTGGCTATTGTAAACCCAACTGGTTGTCGGTTCTATTCACACTCGAGGAAATTAAATATTAAATATTTTTCTTTTTTTCCATACACCACGTAATGTCTTCAGGATTAGGCTCTCTCTACCTAAGATGCTACATGCGGGATATAGCGTAAAGCTAAAAAAACGAATTTAGTAAAACTAAAAAATAAATAGCAAACATGCTCTTTTAAACGAATCTGTATTTCTATACTAATGTTACAAAGCTGAAGATTTTGTTTGGTTGAACGCATTTATCTCAGGAACTACAGATTTAAATTCATTTTTTAATGTTTGAGATCCCATTTATATAGTATGGCTATAGGCTATATATACTACATAACATTAATAATTTAGATGTTCGTTCGTTCGATCCACTGTACCTCCATCACTTAGAATGTCCCCATCGGACCACAGGAGCGAATCCGCAGGTAAAGCCTAGTATAATATAATTAAACTTCGCTAATATAAATACCTGGCAAATATTTTAAGCGTAAAACGTCCATAAACAAGTCTAACCGATGCGATAATGCTGCACCAAATTGAATTGATAGTGCCCACTATAATACACTAAGTGGCGTTTGAGTTAGTACTAATTGTATTTTATCGTTCAGATTAATCACGGTACGGCGGACCTGTGAATAATATTTAAATTCTAGATCAATTAGTTACTATATAATCTTATAATGATATACTGAATATTTCTTTTAGTTTCAACATGTATTCTGCATATAGGTGTGTGGGCATCAGGAACCTTGGGTTAAACCGTTTCGTTCGTTCCGCCCAATTTTCGAGACATTGCATTATAGCGACGGAGTTCAACGCCGCACTGGGTTTTGTTACTGATGGTAGGAAATGAAAATAAGTTGAAATACTCAAGTGGGGATCCGATACACAATCGTCTCGTTTACAGTACGCTCCTGATAAAGATTGGGGTGAAAGAAACAGGCTTTTTTGTTATTTATCAGCTTCAGGCTGTAGATATCCTAGTGTTAAAATACTCTGTTCCTCTTGGCGAAAACTGGGGAACGGAAATGTCTTAACGGGAACGGAATATCTTAACACTAGGTTCCCAGGTTCCGTCTGCCTACTCTATCCTATTCCTATGACAACGTGACGAAAAATATTAAAAAATATATTTGTCGCCTGATCTGTCACTGCCTTCAGAAACTAGAAATATTTACATTATATCTGGATACCTAAGTAATTAATTTAGTTCTCAGTGCTCATGGCAGTTTAAAAGCAGGTTATTTATGTAGTAATGTAGGCACAACATCCGTTATTAATTATATAAAATCTGGCTGACAAAGTATAGAGTAAATAGTGTAATTTGACTTTTATATCGTTCGTTTTTTCTAAGTTCGAGTGCTTTAATAAATGTACAAAACATAACTAATTTTCTAAATCGAAACCAATAGTTCCTGAGATTAGCGCGTTAAACCAAACAAACATCAACTTTATAATAGTAGTAGAGAAGTATAGATATGAGCTACGATGAGCAGCCCTAAGGAGGCTGACACAGTTTAAATCTTAGTTTATTGAATAAGGCGCGTCGAGCAACACCTAACTAAGTTGCATTTCGTGATGAGATATTTAACAAAATTCACAATATTCTCGTTCAAATAAAAATTGAAAGGCGTGTAGTTTTTACTAAAATACAATTTTCCCCCTTTTTTGTAAAATATGTAGAAAAATATTAGAGACTTTTCTTTTCGTGTGTGGCTTGGCGTAAAATAATAAATAACGTTTATCGATTGTTTTAGTTCAATATTTTCAAAACTATACATATAAATTCGAACCCGTTCCTCTTTGAGATTGTCTAAAAGGCCTATCGACACGTTTCCGAAAATATTTGCTATTCCTTAATGTGAAATAATATTTAAAAAAAATATTTAAATTTTTTAAAGTTATTTTTCCACTTTACGCTTCTCCCGCATATAGCAGAGTAAGCAAGGACATAGTGTTAAAACACTCCGTTCCCTTCTTTCCGTCGAGTTTCCGTATGCATTGCATGTTGAGTGGCGTAACTCAACACCGCGGTAATATAAAATTATTAAATGGAATTCCCTAACGCTACAAACTATGCATCTGCTAAACACCTGTTGAAGGTCGATTAGTCAGCCCTGATATATACATATAAGCTATGTACATTGTATATACGTATGTATATGTACGTAGTAGGTTAATCTGTTTATCAACCGCCAAGGTCTGGTCGGAATTAACGGTTGGTATATCGGTAAATGAAATTTACTCAGGATATTAAATGGCTAATGAAGATCATCATGTTCCAGTGGGATAGCAATTGTAGACACAATGGTTGTGAGTTCGATTCGTACACGGGAAATTTTCATTTTTCTCGCTCTGGTAACAAGATGAAGCGCATTGCCCTACTGTATACTATAGCATGAAGGTAAAAAAGTATAATTATGAAAGAAAAATCATATGAAAAAAATACTCCTCGTTTTTGTAAAAGGCAGAGAGAGAGCCCAAGTGTTACATTTTTTCTACGTATTTTGTCGCATCTAGAAATATTTCGGGTTACGAGATGAAAGGAATCTTTTTATAAATAAAGGATGAGTGCCGTATCGGTACAGCGTTTGACTGTAATTGCAATGCAATGTTTATAGGTTCAAGACCCAGTCGAAACAATGGCTCGAACCATACACCACTCAAAGAGGGCTGGATAATGGTAAATGGAGAGTTTTAACACTAATTTTCCAAGCCTACTCTGGTATATGCGGGATACAGCGTGATTTTTTTAAAATAAATAAATCCAACATATGACTATTTGTATATACTCGCACATGAATATTTTAATTTTAACACTTTAATACTAATCAAAATAAAATAAAAGTACTATGCAAAATGAAACGTGCATAAAATTTAAATGCAGAATCATCTTTTTGTAAAATTATACAACGAAAATAATGAGGAACGTTGAGGACCCTCGCTGTTGCAATATGGCGTCACTCACAGAACATGGGAAAGCTAGAAATGGTAGAAATTACTGTTAAAAACATAATTTCCAATCATTTTTTTCCTTTTAATCGTTGAGGGTTCCAACTCTTTCTTTCCAGACTTACATTCATGTCAGGGATAAAAGACCCAATCCTCATAATTTAAAACAATTTTGAGGTTAATTTGAGTGTTTTTATTTAAATTAATTATAAAATGTCCCTGGGACTTTATAAAATGTTGATTTGCTCAAATGCAAAATATTCTTTAATGAAGTAGACTTTTGCAAGCACTTTTATATCATCGAATGTAATAAAGCACCACCATTGGCTCAGAAGAGAGTTCTGCTGAGGAGAGCCACCGAGAGAGAGCTCAGAAGAGTAAAATGACCTATGACACTGGCGACAATCTACAAACCATAGTACATTTGCTCGCCTGCGTCAACTTTGGGCTAGGTAAGCCCAAAGTTGACGCAGGTAATCATCGGCCAACGGATAGTGCAGTCAACGTGGAAAAACACTAGCAAAAATTTATCGAAAGATTTCTACAGAAAAAAAAGAAGACTATCAATTGGAATCATTTCTACCTTTACTCTATGACGAATTTACATCAGCTGATTTTAATATTAATTGTTGAAGCCTTTTTATGCAGAACGTTTTACTTATGAAAGAGTTTTCGAAAGATTAACTCCAAACCTGGTTTAATTGTTTGTTTTTGAGGACAGTTGAGGATATATTTCTTTTTTACATTTATTAAGATTTCTTGGAGTTGGGGAACGGAGTGTCTGAACACTAGGCTCCCTCTGCCCACCTTACTATGTGCGGGTTACAGCGAGAAGTTGATTTTTTTTATTAAGATTTCTTTGGATTTGCGGCATTGATATGCGTTAGTCGAATCGAATATATGTAAATGAAATGAATATGGAGAATTAAAAGGAGAAAAGAGTGACTTATTACAAGATGTTGGTTTTCAAAGCCAGACGCGGGAAATACTTAAAAGCTAAATTATGCTTAAAAAATTTATTACAGTTGAGACTTTAGTTATAAAAACTGCAAAAATTTATGATATCAGCAGTTGTGCACCACCTGAACGCGATGATTACGATGAGGGAGAAAAGTGCATATAATACAGTGATCCATAATAAAGGCCAGTTCTGGCGCAGGGGTTCTAGTGTATGACTGTAAATTCGACTGATTGTGGGTTCGATCCCCACTCGAGGAAATGAAATATTTATTATACTTTATACTTATTTTCATTTCTTCGCTCTATCTAGTGTCTCTTGGGGGGTCTCCTCGATAATTCCAGGTCGGCTAAAAAAGCTTATAAGGAATTAAACCAATCCAAAACATGGGTCCCTTCTCTCCAGAATGGTCATAAAAAATGTAAGTCTCGCACAGAAATTATAAACGCTGCTACCGTTTACTACACTAACCTATATAGACAACCAGATACACCGATGCAAAACGTGGCTATTTACAGTTGTACAGACACCTCTCCAATACAGCAGTTTACAGAAAAAGAAATCCTGACACAACTAATGAGACTTAAACCGGAGAAAAGC
Organism: Heliconius melpomene melpomene; assembly: GCA_000313835.2. Taxonomy (NCBI): domain Eukaryota; kingdom Metazoa; phylum Arthropoda; class Insecta; order Lepidoptera; family Nymphalidae; genus Heliconius; species Heliconius melpomene. The sequence goes on along the minus strand of HE670355.1, from coordinate 46,982 downwards.
CCAGGACCAGACGGGGTTACAAACGAATGCATCAAAGTCGCAAAGTCTTTACTATTGACACCAATCACTATCCTGTGGAATAAAATACTTGCTGAAGAAGCTGTGCCGCACCCCTGGGTGGAATCTGAAATTATCCTATTATATAAAAAAGGTGACCCAGCTGACATAGGTAATTACCGTCCCATAAGCCTCATGTCTTGTTTTTACAAATTATTTGCCTCCTGTCTCCTTGAAAGAATAGCCCCAGTCATCGATGCACACCAACCTATCGAACAAGCTGGATTCAGAAGTGGTTTCAGCACGATTGATCATATCCAAGTGGTAGACCAGGTGATAGAAAAATATTTAGAATTTAACAAACCATTATACATAGCTTTCATAGACTACAAAAAAGCTTTCGACTCAATTTCACACGAAAGCATATGAGAGTCGCTGAAAGCACTTAAAATAAAAGAAAAATATATTAATATTCTAAAATACATTTACAATAACACCACAAGTAGAGTTAGACTAGATAGAGTGGGAGAAGAAATTAACATAAAGAGAGGAGTCCGGCAAGGAGATCCAATTTCCCCAAAACTGTTTATAGCAGTTTTGCAACTCGTAATGGGAAAATTACAATGGCTTAATCAGGGCATTAATATGAACGGGCACTTCTTAAGTCATCTTAGATTTGCTGACGACATAATTTTATTCTCAGAAACCCCTTGTCAATTAAATAAAATGGTTAACGACTTAAACCAGGCCAGCATGAAAGTTGGATTAGACATGAACCTGGAAAAACAAAAGTTATGACGAACCGCAGTGAAACCCCCATCTTAGTAAATAGTACTTCTCTCGAGTTTGTAAAAAACTATGTATACATAGGCAAACAGATGTCTTTGAGTAAAGAAAGAAACAGTCAAGAAATAAACCGACGAGTAGCAATTACCTGGAATAAGTTCTGGAACCATAAGGAAATACTCAAATCTCAACTTCCTCTGTCGACCAAGAAAATAGTGATGGATACAGCAATATTACCATGCCTCACCTATGGGTGTCAAACTTGGACCTATGATCTCAAAACCAGGAATAAAATTCAGACTACCCAGAGAAGAATGGAGAGAAGTTGCCTAGGCTTAAAATTAAAAGACAAAGTTAAAAACGTTGACATCAGAAAAAAGACAAAAGTATGCGATGCCTTGACTTTTTCGCTGAAGGCAAAATGGAAGTGGGCGGGCCACTTAGCTCGATACCAAGATGACAGATGGACTCTAAGGTCAGTAAGGTGGTCAGGGCCAAGAGGCTCCAGAGCAAGAGGTCGACCAAAAACCAGATGGGTAGACGAAATAGTAGCGATGGCGGGTGGAAGTTAGCTGGACACAGCTAAGGATAGAGAGTCGTGGCATTCCTTGGGGGAGGTTTTTACCCGAAAGGGGTCCATACAATTATCAAACAATTAAAATAATGAATAATTTAAAATGACATGAAATATAACAATCTATAAATTAAATAATAACAAAACTTATTAAATCTAAATATATATCGATGATTAAAATTTTTATAATTATAAATGTATCACTGTATGGAATTGAAATAAAGCTTATTATTATTATTATTATCTAGTGTCTAGGCAAAGCGGTGCGCTGAGTTTCGCCACTCAACACAATTCGGCGGAAAATGGGAAATGAAGTGTCTTAGCACTATTTTTTCTCTGCCTACCCTGCTGTGTGCTGGGATATAGCGTGAAGCTGATTTAATTTTTATTTTTTTTATCCACAATAGAAATTTGAGAATAACCACTATAATAAAAAAAGAAAATGTTCAACACAAAGACAAAAAAGAAGAATACTCTTACATAAAAGTAATGTAAAATCCTACAGCGTGTTAGAACATAACATTTTGTATAAAACAGCGTTCCAAATGTACGCCTCGTAAAGTATGGCCGCTATTTTCATTAGCGTCATAAAAATGTGTCTTAGAATTTCATTATTAAAATTCCGATTTATATAATTAATGCAGTTAATGTCAACAATAAAATTTTCAACAAGTGTTTAGATACAGACGTGGTGGAATGTGTACGTGTAACTTAGTGGTTTAAAGCCTACTCGATAGCATCAAATAGACGCGGCTTCGAATACTTCTTGTCTTAAAATTTTCTTTTATTTTTAAATATTGGGATTATAACAAATAATAGAAATTATTTTAGGTTCTAGAGAAGCTATTGTGTTTTCGTAAAATTGAATAAAAATTCATCTTGAATTTTTATAGTAGCTCGTCGTAGAGCAGCTTTTGCCTGTATAACAGGTTAGGCAGAAACTCATGTTAAGACACACCGCTATCCACTTTTCGCTTATTGTTTAAGACTTAACGTGTGCCACTCGCACAACTTAACGCCGCACTTTGTCCATTAGAGCAAGGAAAATTTAATATTTTTTTAATATTTATATTTTCCCGAATGGGGATAGAACCCACAACTATCGCGATTACAATCAGATGCTATCCCATTGTGCCATTTAACAGCCCGTTGAAGATCAACCGGAAAATTAAAGAAACAACAGGATAGAACAATAGAAAGAAGAAGCTATTTGACAAAGCACCTCGTCCTCCGTTTCGTAATATTATTTAAATATAAGTAAAATTGTAAATCAACTCGCACTTAGCCGTGTTATTTTAGCTGAGCGTAGGCCATGTGGCGTATTAACGGCCTTACATCAAAGAACAAAAGAATCAACTTTATGAACAAGGTAAAAATAAAACGAGTTACAGGGTGTTTTTATTTGGGAATAAAGTACTCGTATTATTTTAAATGTATATATTAATGTGTGGCAGATTATGTAATATATTTGAATTCTAATATCATTGGTTGTAGGAATTTTTTGTTTTGGTCTTGGTTTTGGAAATCACAGCTACGTATATCAGTTAATGATAAGAAATTAGAGAAATTTGTCACTCTACCTTTTTATTGCTAGGAAGAGAGAACTTAGTGTTAAGATACTCTGTTGCTTGGCTTCTGCCTAATTTTTGCGACATTGCTTGTTGAATACAGAAACTCAACGCCGCGTCTTTGTTTATCTTTACTCTGCGTAATGTAAGAAATTTAAAAAACGAGGCATAAAATAAATAGATCGATAAATAATCATAATTCAAAAAACACAAACATAGTCCCACAAATGTCAAATGAGATTAAAGTTATAATAATTCACATTAAAAGTTCACTTAGCTTACCAATAGGAGGGTAATTCATAAAAAAAACATTAACTTCAATCTTTAACACTTTAGAACATACTGTACATATTCTGTCGGGGCCCCAATATCATACGCTGCCAAAACCGGGCACTGAACTTTGGACATCTGGTGGTTGCGCACGCGCCGCCCCGCGCCGCCCGCACTCACTCATCGCATATCATTACTTGCGATTAGATTTCGTGCCAATACATCAGTTTGGACGTACTTTGTATGGAAATATGGATTATATATAGACCCAAAGCGCGGGTTATTACTAAAATATATTGTTATATTATAGCCAAATTGTAAATATATATTAATTTGTAATGTTTTTTTCTATAAATGTCCTGTCTATAAATTTTCACTTTCGCTTTTTTATCTGTATTTATTTGTATTGTAAGATTTCACTTTGTGTCAAATTTTCAAAACTGTAGGTCCAAGGTAAGTAATCAAAACCTATAACCCTATAGGTTTTGATTACGCGGCGAATTTCATATAAAATGCATTAAAATCAATGTTCAAATGGTCGTACTTTTGATTGGTTTAACTTAAAAGCTTGATTTTTTCTGTAGTTTGGGACTACACTTAAATATTTGCTATTAATTTCGTATTGATCTCGAAATAAATGGTCTTGACAGATGGATAGACGGACAACAAAGTGATCATATAAGGGTTCCGTATTTACCTTTTGAGCTACGGAACCTTAAAAATATATTATATTATATTTTTTCTTATATCTATATAGTCACATCTAAACTGACTGATTTGATTTTGAAGTCTATTAATAGGTTAGCCGCAGGGATATACAAGGAACTCCTGACTCGACCACTGACATCCGTCGAGTGGAATCATCCACAATCTTATGGTTAGCATAGCGGTAATAGTTATATGCATCTATGTAATATATTTTTTAATTAATTTTATATGTTAATAATAATAAGGTATAACAAAAATATATAATCATTTTAAAATAATATTTTCTTTAAGACCGTCGTGGCGCAGCGTTCAGCTCTAACCGTTAGTTGTGGGTTCGATTTCCAGTCAGGGGAATCAATTGTTTTCATTTCCTCAATCTGGCAACAAGATAAAACGCGGCGTTGAGTTCTGCCAATTAATACACGATGTGTTTAAATTAGATGGAAAATTTCTGTCTACCCTGCTATATATTGGATACAGTTAAATAATGACATCTAAAGTTTCAAATTAAATTTCCAAAAATAGGCCAAATAACTACACGAAATGGTCAAAACACTCAAAAGTAAACACTGTGATTCATTTTACACTCAAACTCATCCTGATATACAATCGTTCCTCTGGGAATCTACCAGATGTTTGCAAGATAAGAATTAAGTGCTAGTGGATGGCGTCATACTGGATTTATAAACTTTTTTGTTCTTATCCATATTTATAATTATGTAGAGTTGTCAAAGGGGACTTAGAGACAGTGCTGTTTAATACTTCCCCGATTAGAATTTCCACTAACAACAATTATGTGTAAGTCAAACAATTTTCAATTGCGCCACTATAGAGTTATTTGTAAGCTTGGTCTACTTCAATTTCTTCGTCAGATCAAATCTTACATAAATTTCTACCCCGTACTTTACATAAATTTATAGATTTTAAAAATTGAAAACTGCGAATGAACTTTTTACCGTCTTTGCGAAATCCGTTTACGTTGACCATCCGTGTGTAGGACAGACGTGCCCTACGAACAGATGGTACTGTAGAACTCATTGAGATAAAACGACACTACCTACTACTATTAGAACCCAGTAAAAACCCTCTCCACTTATATTAGATGTCGCAGAATCGCTGTAAGCCCTGCCTGTTGTGGCGTACCAAGGTCTTCCCAGCAACTGCGGGAAGGAATAAGAGGATCACCGTTGCCCTCGCATAGTAGCTTCTTTAAGGTAAGGAAAGTTGGAGATGCGTAAAGCGCCTTCTCCTTTCCCTTGGCCAACAGGGGCGGAGTGGGTTCTCATTCGAATTTTGCTTACGCACTCTTCTTCGAGGTCTCCTTCAATGCGATGAATGGAGTGTGTTAACACTTGGTTCCCTTTACCAACCTATCTCCATGAATAACAAGGGAGTGTAACTTATAAGATATTCAAATGTAGTATAGCACACTTTTTTTATAGAAACTAGGTCAATAGTACAAATATATATTAATATTATTCCTCACGTTGTTTGTAACTAGGTCGTAAGTGTATTTGAAATTTTATGCTATAAGTCCATTTAACAGCGGGATACTCATCGAAGAAAATAAATAGGCGACTTGTTTTACTTTGGAACGGTGAATTCATTTTGATGATATTTTATTTTCTTTATCTTAGAGATTTATTTTGATTCACGTTGCTGCATATAGTAGGGTAGGTATAGGGTAAGATCTAGTGTTAAGACACTCTGTTCCACATTCACCGCCGTATGTTGGAGACCTTATCTACAAGAGCGGGGACACGAAAATAATTATTATATTATAAACATATTCTAGAGTGGGGGTCGAACCCACAGTCATAATATTTATATTAATAATAAATATATATTAAAATAAAAAATAGCACAGAATAAAATTGATCCCAAAAGTCCTGCACTCCAGGAACCCATATTTTACATACATTAGATATAAAATTACCATATTCGTATGTATATTGTATACGGAACGGTACAAAATGAATAAAACAATTTTTTGTGCCTTTGTTTCAAGTCGATATTATCATTAATTTCGCAAACAATTTCCTCAAATGTAGGTAAAATTATTGGAAATATAAAAATGTACTATACATACTTACAATAACTAGTTGTCACCAGTAATTTTGTTTGGTTGGACATCAAGGTGTAAAATAGAAAATCTTGATTTTTCGTTACCTTGTAGGTATTTCAAGATACCTTTTCTTAGTGCTCCCTAGTGCAGTATGGTCCCTGATCTACCCACATGTCAAATTTCAAATTTATAAATCTTGTAGTTTTTGGAAAATATTTTGGTGGATAATAAAAACTGGATGTTTTAAATTTAGATTTTTTGATATACTACTCTCAACTTATCACAGATCACTGATGATGGCCTTATAAAGTATTATTTTAAGATAATTTTAATTTTAAAGGCTTCATTCTCTACATATTTTGATTTTTCTAAATGAATTGTGAAGCTTTGAATATTTTATGCGGCTTTATAGACATACACAGTCAGAATTTCCAACCGTAATTTTGTGGTAATAAAAATCAGGCAAACGTGGGTCAAATAGGCCATTCGGACCCGAAATAAACATGTAGGGTTAAGAGCTTTCTCGCAAATAAAATATGCCAACGATTCCAGCCCAATGTTATAAACTGCTGGGTAATTGGAAATAGCAAATTATACAATTATTAGATTAAAAACGTTAAATTATCCTAATATCCTTTTAACTTCACGCTGTAACGCCGTATGAAATCCGCCGTATCACCCTAGAAAACATCGAACCCATAATCGTCGAGTTTACAATCTGAGGCTAAATAGAGAAGTCTAATCTTATGAATATACCATAACATTACATTTCCAAATAGATATAACAAAACTAAATCTAACAGAATGCCTAAAGAAAAACTATAACATTCACATCACACCCAAGGGCCCTAAAATATCAATGGCTTTCAAAATAACACTGCAAATGTCAAAATATAAATGCTAAATCTCGACATTTCAGTGCAAATCCCTCCACGCTCGGATGACCACCCTCCATCGTCTGGACACGATTGTTTCGCATAATAAGGAAATTTTGTTAACACTCTCCCGCTTCTGCCTTTTCGTTTGAATTAATGAGGTCGCTCTCTTTTGTTTGTGATAATTGATAACGATATCCTTACTTGGTTCACTTCCTGTTTTAATTTTCAAGAAAAATTGGATGAGGTAGTCTTATTGTTAAAAGATTTTAAGTAAGTTTTTAGTGTAGTTTTATACGAAAGAGTGATAGAGATTTTTTACTTTATTTTTTATTTTCGAAACATTATGTATTGATTGACGAACTGTAGAGCGTTTCGTCACGCCAGAGCTGGGAGTTAAAAATAATTTAAAAGTATTATTTACCATTTTTATAGTGTTATTCCATTTTAGATAACAAATACAAAAATATTTTGCAAAAACGATTGCAATTTAATTGAAAGGAACGTATGGCTTAGTGGCCAGAGTGCTTAGACGGTTTCCAAGAGTTTATACGTTTTAAAAAAAATAAATAAATGTAATTTTATAGGAAATCGAATCCACAAGCATCGCGTCGTGTGTACCACCGAAGATTTACCAAATGTGCGTCGTAAATCGCGTATTAAATACCGGCGCGTGGCTCAGCTTCCAAACAAACCCGGACCGTTTCATGTGGTTTCATTAATACTTTTAGTATTCTTAGTTTAATGGTTCTCGATAACGAATAAACATTAAGTGGATCGATCATTAAATTTTTGATTGCGATCAAAAGGCGGTTATAAATTTGTCCAAGAAAAATTTCCTACTTCAAATCATTGAGGTCGTACTGGCACAGCAGCACAGCGTTAAAACGCTATGGTTGTGGGTACGATACCCACTCGTGGAATGAGTAATTTTCATTTGCTGGCTTTAGTAAAATAAAGAGTTGAAAATGCCGTGCGTTGGGAGCGGACTGTCTTAACATTAGGTTCCCTTTGCCTACCCTCCTTTACGCGGGATGCGATGTAAAGTTAAACAAAATAATTAAATAAATGTCAAAGGGTTGTATATAGTTAATAATATTTTAAAATATAAATAATCTCTCAAATTTCATATTCAATACCATAATCAATGTTAAATGAAATAATCCTACAATCACTTGAGCAATCCAAAAATATACAAATTTTGCGTTGCCTTCAAAAGTATTATTAATAGGTTCGTTAAATACAAAATAACGAGGAATACTATTTCCCGCCCTTTACGTCATTAATCGCGGCCATCTTGTGGTGCGATAACATGGCGGAGATTGGACGATTTTGTTTTTTATTGTAGTAAATGTAATTATAATAAAATGTGTATAGAAGTATTTTAATTTACTTCTTGCGCTTATGTACATTTTTCTGATATTCCAGTAATACAAATTAGTTGTAATTGATTAGCTTCACGCTTCATCCCTCATTTAGCAGGGTAAGTAGAGAGAACCTAGTGTTTAGACACCCCACGTCCCACTATTGACCAATTTTTCAGAGCTATTTATTCCAATTCCCCCTCGGAGAAGTGCTGAGTGCTGCTGAGTGGGAATTGAACCTTTAACACTCGTGTTTACAGGCTCACGCGGTGGCGCTACTTCAATTCGACCTTAACGTATTTCCCTTTATGGAGAGATAGTGACTAGAGGTAAGAAAAAAATATTTCTAAGCTTTAATTATGTCTTGGTCGACGCGATAATAATTACAATATACGATAATATTTACTCTTGGCGGAGTAACCGGAGAGAACGGGCCTCGAAACGTTACGGTCTCCGCATACCTTTTTCGCCTATTTCACGGTCGTCTACATCTTCGGGAGATTATCATTCTGTTCACTTGACTTTCCTGTACCAATATTAGCACTGTGCTCTCAAAGATCTACCTTTGTTACTTTGCAAGATGCAAAACATCTTGCGTTATGAAATATTTTCTCTTTATAATTAATAAAAATATTTTAAGTTCTTGTATATATCTATACTAATATAATAAAGCGGAAGAGTTTGTTTGTTTGTTTGTTTGTTTGTTTGTTTGAACGCTAAGATCTCTGGATCTACTGGATCGATTTACTTTGTTTTTGTTTTGTATGAAAGCTCCATTCTTCAGAAGTTCTATAGGCTATATCATATTACATTACACATATAAACTAATATATTTTAAAGTACTTTCTAATTTGACATGCAATTTATTCTGCCATGTTAATAACAACCGTCGGGTCGCTACGCAACCGTTACCGCGACATTTTGATATTCATCCTTATGAAAATAAATATAATAGTCACTTTTAGCACTTTTTCTAGATTGAAATTATAGTTTACTGTATAACATTCTAATAAATAATTAAGGAGATGTCACTGATTCGAAATGACGTAGCCTTCGGGCGGCATAGTATGAGTATGACCGACGCGAAAATAGTCTTATAGTTCAAGCAGGCGTAGCCGCGTCCGGGTCCACTAGTGTTATTTATATTTGTCATTTACAGGGATTTTTTTCTATGAAAACCAATCCAGATGATATAGACTAACTGTAAGATAATATCTTTCGATCAGGGAAGACAAAAGAGCTTTGTCTAATACTGATCCCAAGAGGATTTTCCAATTTTCAAATCAAAAACAAATAAAAATAGAAATGTTTAAGACAAAATCTTTACTATATTATATTTAACCAAAGAGACATTTATCATTATCTTCAGAATAAAAAACTCCTCAAACAAAATCGAACCCCTAACTATTACATACAATCACACACAATACACACAAACTGCACCACAAGGTCGTCACAAAATTATCGTTTTTATTACAATTCTATTCAGTTAAACGGTCTGAATATTTGCGCCCTTTCCTTTCCGTCATTAGCCGCGGCCATCTTGCCTCGCGTCATCGCGGAGTTATAGCCGATCGTAAACCACGCCAAAATTAACAAAAGGTTTGGCAGCTGACGGATTTTAAATATAAAGTTATGATGAAAATCGCCCGATCGCCTATCGGGCTAAGTATAAATATAAATAGGTGGCCAGTTCTTTTAATACGCGAACCTGGAGCTACGTTGGAAAATAAATGAATAATCGCGAGAATAGAGAAATAGTCGAGAGAAACTAAATAGTAGCAAGACACTGTGTTCCAATTTTAGCTCGAATCTGAGAGATTGGTGTTAAACGGGAGAAAGAAACGCCGCACAGTATTTAAAATATTTCCCATATTGGGCACCGTAGCTAACCAATTCTAATATTATAAAGCTGAAAGAGACAAGTCAAGCTTTGAAAAACTATTTTAAAACATTTACCATGTTATACCTAGGCTATAACATGTTAATTGGTTTGATGTAACCGACTGTACGCCTACTAATGGACGCACCTATCTTTTAATTAAAGTAGGTTGAAATTTGTAATATCAATACTATAAAACTTCCTCATTTACAAAGGTGTATTTATTATATTTATAACTAGGGCCGCTATAGAGTAGTGGAACAGCGTTTGAGTTTAAATACGCACTCTTAAGAATGAACTATTATCGTCTTCTCGCTGTGGTAACCAGACTAAGCGCGGCGTTGAGTTTCGCTACTTAACACGCAATATCTAGAAAATTAATCAGAACATGGGATCATAGAGTAAACAGAGTAGGAACACTGGGCTTATTTCGCCTACCCTACAATATGTAAGCAAAAATACGTGAAAAACCCCAAAAAATCCAAACTAATCCAAATTCAACTTTCACATGATCACCTTCCATATACATGTATATTATAGATGTAGGATAGACTCCTGGCGGTGGTGGTACACGGTGTAAGTGGGCTAATGACAGACTGTAAAACAATGGTGTCCGCGCTATGACCCCGTGACCGGGTCGATGGCCCCACCCGACCTATTGTGGCTAGAGGGACCAAATATTTATTAGTATTTGGGAATAAAATTCGTTGTTACAAATACACATAATATTTGAAAGTAGTTTTTTATAGAAGAGTGGGACGAATTCTGTTTGGTTTATCGTATATGTTTCTTATATCATTATTTTTTTCTCGATCTGTCGATCTGGTAAGAGCATAAGGTGCGACGTTGTGTTTTGCAACTCAACAAGCGACAGTTTAAAATTGGACAGAAAATGGAGAATGGAGTACACTATATTTCACACTCTCTAATTATTCAGTTTATATACGATACAACCATGAAAATATAGATAAATACTAAAAGATTATAGGACAATATTGTAGTCTATCGCCCAATGTTAATAACCAATCCTAATCCAAAAATTGCTACCATAGATTGAAATAGACAGAGATGGAGGTAGGCATGCAGGTTAGTGATTGGATAGATATGTCGGACAGTACGAGATAGACGTTAACTGGAGATAGGAGATACATTATTAATATTGGGCGTATATGGACACATGTTGACCTAAATATTCTACATATTAAACATAGACAAAGGAAGCTTACGATAGTTTAAATATCTTTTTATTATTTATGTAAGTCGTTTAAATGTTGCTCGCTAGGTTTAGCATTTTCATGGATTTGATTAAATTCTTCAGCTTTGCGCACACTGCGCCCGCATATAGCAAGCTAAGTTGAGATTCAGTTCAGACAGGTCGTACTCGACTTTCTGTTTAATAGTTTTCTAGACAGATGTCCGTAAAATTTTCAGAATTGTAGATCAACTGGAAGTACATCTTATAAAAGGAAAGGATTGATAAACTTAATTAATTGATTTTTTTGTTGCTGCAAGAGACTGTGCAATTGAATATTTGATAGTAATTTCAGCTTATTACGAAATAATTGAGATAATTTTCAATTCAGTTCAGTTCTTTTTTTTCAGCTTCAAGTACGGAACCTTAAAAACAGAGTAGAAACAAAAACAGAATAAGATTGATCTATCATAAACGTAAACTTATCCTAAAACTACACAAACCGCTGGCCACACGATCGAAGCTGGTGAAAAACATGCTCCATTAATTTAAAACTTTATCGAATCCGGGCGTTTTTGGGCGAAATTAAAACAATGAACGTTTACAGAAACCGACCGACTCGCGGTGAAAGTGTTTTCTAATTGATGGCCTATTAGCGATGCGCTGCTAAATATCTTTTTGTAATAGAAAAAGTGCTTCCGTCTTACATTTTAAATGGTTAATTGGTAATAAATGTTCTTTTGTTTCTCTTTTGTATTTTTGAAGGAATAATGAAGGTATGGAGTTAGCAAGTTTAAATAGTTATCTAGACGAAGTGTATAGTGATATTATTATACGTTATCACATATTTTAACCATCTGAACACATTTCTTATAATAATACTTATATATTTCTTATCAAAGTTGTAGTTAAGCAGACGTTTCGTGAAAATTGACCGCGTCGTTTCCACAAAAACGGTCAAATGTCTGTGTGTGTGTGTGGATATTTGATATTAATTTCAGCTTGAGATAAATGTTTCTAACAAATGGACATACGTACAGACAGTTGGACAACAAAGCGATTCTAAGAAGGGTTTAATTTTCTCACTTACGCTACAATACTCTAAAACAGGAATCTCATTTTGAACTTTGGCATGAATTTTTTTTGGGGAGTATAGGGGAGCACTAAGAGAGTATTTCCGGAATTGATTACGGTATTGGGGAAAAACGGGGTCTAACATTTATTGTCTACATAAACAAAATTGTGAGGTAAACTCGTTGTCAGTGTATTTACCTACCTATAAACTGATATTAACCAATACCAGTTTTTGTCATTTATTAGATATTTTTCTAATCCTACATGTCCTTTACATTGTTGAGACGCACATTGAGTGCTTTTACTGATTCTTATAAAATCAAATAAAACTTGTGCCAAGATAGAAGCCTTGAAACTAAGATGTACAAATTTAAACCATATTACTTTGTAGTAAGGTCCAAATTCCAAATAACACTGTAATCAGTATCTTTTCCTGTATAAGAAAGATGCTTTGCTATCGATCCTTATGCCATATTTTTAATATATAAGCTTTTAATAAAAGAAAAATAAATATTATTATTGATGAGGCCAGTCGTGGCGCAGGGGGCAGTGTGACTGTAAATGCCACAAAAATTCAAGAAAGTGGGGAATGGATGGATGAATGGATGGTGCTTTACACCTTGCTATACGTGGACTATAAAGTGAAGCTAAAACAATGGCATAAATTGTTTCGATTAGGAATTGAACCCAAAACTCTTATTTATAACTATAGGTGCCTACGTAGGCATTTTCTAAAAAAATCTACCTTCCAAACATAAAGCTCTATTAATGCAGTGTATCAAGGCCTTTATAAATGCGATTCTATGAGGGGCATTGTATGTTTTGAAATTTAACCTCTACCATTAAAACCTTAAAGTCTTTTCGTAAAAAGCTCCTGTGGAATGCAGATGTTGATTTAGGGTCAGCAATGTATGGCGAAAGGAATCTCATTCGATATCTCGTCAAGGATAATATTTTTTTACTATTTTTGGTATAGCTGGCAAATATTTTTGATGTTATTTATTTGGAAACTATTTATTATTATGAATCTTTTTTTACGTTCCGTTGAGATAATGATCTTTGATTTTTGATTTCGTTAAGAAAATGTCAAAGAAACTAAAGAAGAAATATCAATTCCATATAAGGCAACATATTATGCTGTGTTATGTTAACTTATTATGTTTACATATAATGTTATATTTCTTCGTACTGGTGTTGAGGTAAAGTGCGTCATTCCGCCACTCAACACGCAATGCCTCCAGATTCCGGCGGAAGGTGGCGGAACGGAGTGTTTTAAAACCAGGTTTCCAGGTTCCCTCTGCCTTCTCCGCTACTTAATGTCCTTCTTGCTACCCTGCTATATGCAGGATACAGCGTGAAGATAAAAAAAAAATAATTAAATAGCACGTACATATGCCGGTACATAGATAAATTAAATAATTCGAGCTTTTTATTCAAGAAGTATTCTAAGAAAAAAATATGTCAATCTCTTTTGATACAGCATTCTGTATCTGTGACTGGAGCGTGTAGACCAGCGTGTCTTATATCGCTTTGCAGGAACAGGAAAATGAAAATAATTTTAAATAATAACATAGTACAATGATTGGTGTGTATTTACTGATTGCAATAATTCAGGTTTGAATTCCACTTGATTATATTGACTCATGTCTTATTATGGCGCTGTAGTAGGGCAGGGTTTGATTGCAACCGCGATTCTTGTAAGTTAATTGTCCCCCAGTATCCAGCATATAGCAGGGTCGGATGAGGGAACCTGGGAACCAGCAGACGCATGCTTGTACCTCTGCGCCAAGACGTCTTCAGCACATGGAAATGATATTATGTTGAATTGTTTTGGTTTTCCCTCCAAGATAGCGGTGTTCAGCGGTGCCTGGAGAACGGAGTGTCATGACACTATGTTTTCTTTACCTTACTATGCGTAATTAGGCAAATACATACAGATATATGTATTCTTATTCAACGGCCTGCGTTCACAAAGTGCGACTTTGACGTTGGTCTGCTAGTAAGCAAAATATAACATAATAAAAATATAGAATAGAAATTAAAGACAGATGCTGCTTACCACAAGTTCCTCTCATTTCCATTATAAAATGCGAAAAAATGCGTGAAAATAAAGAAAGCCTTAAAAGAAAAATTGTTATAAACCTAGGCAAAGATGCTCAAGCTAACATTGTAGCCTTTTTTTTAAACATCTTGACGTCTTAAGCACACTTTACTCTGTCGTGCACGAGATAAAAAACTAAAAATCGTGACGCCCGTATCGCTAGTGTGCGATAGCCCTAACAATTACATTTTTATAACCTAATTTCAACCTTATTTCAATATTACATAAGATATATTTCCTTATATTGTATAATATATTTTTAAGACAAAGAAAAAATAATTTTATTACTATTAGTGGTAAGGTTTATATTTAGTCATAAGGAAAAATACGTTTGTCCTAGGATGGGAATGCACGATTTCATTGAACTTGCTTTACCACTTTCGCAGTTAAATATAATTCATTTTAAAACCTGGCTTTTGACCTTAGACGGTATTACTGTGTATGAATTACCTAACCTAGGCTAATGTTTATAGTTTTGTAATTTAAGTCCTACCTAGGCAACAAGTTCGGGCTAGAAGTAGATTGATTTCCTTCGAGCAATGTTTATTATTATTTATATTGTTTAGCTTCATCCAGTAACACTACTACGGCAGAGGGAACTTAGTCCTGGTCAATACCCAGTCGTCGCCTAAATTTCAGGATATTGCATGTTTAGCGACAAAATGAGAATAATTCCCGAGTGGGAACCAAACCTAGAAAGTTTACAGTCATACGCTATGTCGCTGCGCCACAAGGGCCACAAAATTTCCATTTCTTCGCTGGCATTTTGTTCACTGGTGAAAGTTTTTGAAAATAGCTTAAAGCTATTAATAATAAAAAAATTGCAAACTATTTTTTTTTCAGATTCAGGCCATTTGTTTTCGAACGCTTTAAAAAAGCTGTAAAATTAAGAAGAAATTAAACTAAGGTGAGTGCTCGAGCTTTTCAATCAATATATTCTTAGATCCCTTCAAAGTCCTAGCACTAAAACACATGGCTATCTCGACTGGAATCGCCGTTAGAAAACATAAAACACAGCGACATTAAAAATCGACCTTAATTGTTAGTTATTAAGGTTAATTATGCATTATCATATATTTCGGTTACAGCTTTTGCGATTGCCATTTGGCAATTGAATTTCTAACTTATTTCGTAGAAGTTAAGAGTGTTTTTATGTTTGTAAGATAATGTTCAATAAAATTTAATCCTTACGTCTTTTCATTACGGTGGATTTTTCAATGGTATCAAATCTTATTTAGGTTGAAATAGTGGGGGGATCTATGTGTAAATCAATCGATCGATACGAAAGCGATCGCGCCTGCTGCCGATCAAATTCTGTTATTTTGAGAATGTTTAAGGCAAGAATGGTTTTTAATATATTTGTTTTTCTGTCGAGAATATTATTTAACATTGATTCCTGTTATGTCGGCTGTGGCTTCGATTCCCACTTGAGGAATGAATTATTTTTATTACCTCATTCCGGGAAGGTGAAGCTAATAAAAAAAAAAGATTTTTTAATAACCTATTTGAGTTTATTATCAATGCTTTTTTTTCGCGATTGGCTCGTTTTCGAAGAGCCTAGGGCGATGCATATTCGCCCTGGGATCGATCCACGTTAATTGCTTATTCATTGAAAATAATTTTCTTTGTCAATGTGTATAAAACGAAAAAAAAAAACCATATCAGAAAACGTAACGTTACTAGTTTCTAAGTACGTTCTAGAAATTAATTGATAGATTAATTATAGACAGGTCAAGTTTTTTTTATCAAAGATACATTTCCCTTTTATACCTCCCGCTCCTGCTTCTACCGTATACAAATTAAATTAAACCTTTTTCTGGCCAGTCTTCTGTTAAGTTCTATTATTTATCTGTATTTAACTTAATATATGGAATCGAGAGACAAAAAAAATATCAAAAAAAATGTAATCAAACTGCCTCTTAAGTTCACGTGTACGCAGGGTTGCTGGCCACTTTACGTTACAGAAAGCCGTTTGGATATAAAAATAGTGCGAAACTCATTACAGTATAGCAGGAACACGTAGAAAATATGACCTGGAAATGCAATACATACTAATATAAAAGGATTTTTTAATATTTTGTTAAAATATTTTATAAAATTTTACCTTTAAAGTGTCTAATTATTCAACTGTCTAATTATCGTGGTTCTTGAGATACAGCCTGGTGACAGACGGACAGACAGACGGATGGACAGCGCAGTCGTAGTAATAGAATCCCATTGCTCTTTGCGTACAGAACCCTAAAAAACTACAGCTTAATACAAAATTTAAAAAGACCTTTCATTTTCAATAATTTAACGCAATAGGAAATAATTTTAAATTATATTAAAATGGCACTTTATTGAATTGTATCGTGAGGTTATTAGAACATATCGTGGCGTTATTTCACGAGTAGCTTTATGTTTGGGAGTCTTAGATTTGTATCACTACATGTACCAGTGTTCGAGTATTTTAGAATTAAATTAATGCCAGCTAGTATTGAGAGAAATAGAAATATTTCGCGAAGTAAATGTTGATTGAGGCCACTGTGGCGCAGTGACAGCATGGGCCTTAAATACGGCGATAGTGAGTTCGACTTCTACGTGAGGAAGGCGTAATTTTTTTTATTTTCGTAGCTCTGCTAACAAGATAAGTTGCAGCGACAAGAAGTAAAAGAGTAAAAAAAAACTAAACTAAATATTGAGGATATTGTAGCGCTGATAGTCTCTGTCTGTGAATGCAATGGGAGTGAAGTGCAAAGTACAATACATGCGTGAAAATAAAAAAAAATCTTCTCTGCTTAGTTTCACGTTTTATCCATATAGTAGGGGAGCCAGAGTTTACACTCCACTACTACGTAATTTTAGACTTTAAACTATATTTTAACAAGATTTAATTGAAATTATAAAATATTTAATTTTTTTTCCCAAAAAAAAACTAAGATATGAATCAACCAAAAAAGAAAATCTACTCTTTGTGAGAAATCCAATAAAATAAAGAGCAGACAAAACAAAACCTTGAATATTGACCTTGGCAACTTCCTATGAATAGATATCTATATAACGACCAGGATCTCTGAACTCCCCTTATGTTCCAGACCAAAGGAATTTGTTTCTAAACCACGAAATAGTATGAGATTTGAAAGACCAAGTTAACTGGTCCCAAAGTATATGAAATCGTTCCATCCCCATCAAAAGCAAGGTGGGGAGAAAAAATTACATTATTTTATAGCAGTTTTATTTAAGGGCGAGGTTTTTTAATATGAAAAGATAGGAAATTGACGTGATTTTAAAAATTTTCACCAATCTCTTTAAAAACAGATTTCTGTGGAAAGTCCATTTAAAAATTACTCGATTTGTACTTTTGCATCCAGAATTTAAGCTTCGATCAAAAGCTCCAATATCTTTTCCCATTTACTTTGCAACAAGTTTTAAATTTTTACATTTTCTTTTCATTGAGATTTCTTCAAAGGAAATGAAAAAAGAATGATATGATATAAATTCGTCTTAGTATATTATTTAATTAATTTATTTCTTCAGGTCATCTAGGGGATTTACAATTTATATCTTTATATATTACTCCCATATTGAAATGAACCTTTATTATGCGCTACCTCTGAAAGGGCCCCACTTTCAAGTTAGTGAGTACGCATACTGTCTTAACTACATATTAAAGTAACAGTCATTAAAATTTCAGCTTTGCTAAAATGATGAAGGTCTGGGGACCCCTAGGATCTCATTCTATTAGTATGTTAAACTATACTAACAGAATGAGATCCTAGGGCCCCCCTAATATTCACTAAACGAATTAGTATAGCTATTTCCATTTGAAACAGGAAAAGCCGCATATGAATTCATTATTTTATGACACACAAAGATAATACTTTCTTGGATTTAAAAACAGAATAGTTTTAAAACTATTGTATTAATTAAATTTTGTAACTATGTAGGAACACTTTTAGTCTATATAGACATTTAGGGATTGTGCCTGGTGAGTTCAATGCTTTAATAATTAATGCAAATATAAAATATATATTTCTATAGATAACGTATAAAAAAATCGAAAATTTGACTCTACCCAAAATATAATGCGTCAGGCCGCCAGCTAATAATAGCGCTCTAATTGCGCCGCTCATTCACCAGCTATCAAAGACCACAGATATTTTATTCCAGCATAATTCAAAGGTGAAATCCACAAAGTATTACGAGGCGGGGGAGTCCCGAGGGTAGCTGCAAAGAATTTAATCAAAAAAACGAAATTGAATGTGCGAGCGAAATCCACTTGGATTGTGGGAAGACGATTTTTTTTATAATGTATAGTGATACATTATAAAATCAACGAAGGTGGAATCAACGAAGGTGCCTGGCATCTCTGTGTTATTTCTCAGAAAATAGCCGAATCAAAAATGATGATAGAGGGAACCTAGTGTTAAGGTGGTTTATTCTACACTCACCTCCCAATTTTTGGGACAGCGCGTGTTGTGAGGCTCAACTTAACGTCGCGTTTTGTTTTGTTACCAGAGCGAGGAAATGAAAATAATACATTCGCTGGAGTAGAAATCGAACTTATAATCGCCGTGTTCTCACGTCATCCACGTTCTGCCGCTACGCTACAAGCAAAATATTAAAATTAGAAATAAAATATTTGAAACATAAAGATATTTGCTCTAGACGGTTTCAAATCTACAACCACCGAACTTAAAGCTATACTGACGACTGCACAACAAAGGCGTCTGTCTACCAAGTATTTCTATCGCATGTATATTTTAATATAAACTTAAATGAAGCTTGAAAACTTGAAAAAGTAATCAAAAGTTTGTGAGAATTCTTTCCAAAAGGATTATTTGATGAAATTCTCCGAAAGAAGTCACGTGAAACATTTTGTTTTGCAAACCGGATCTCGCTGTTTTATTGCTTATAGATATGAATTTGTTTATGTCTGGTGCTCGTATTACGCTACTACGTTGTAAGGGGGAGTAGTGGGGTAGTGTACGCATTAGACTGTATATTTTTTTCTTTCAGCATCACGCAGTATTCCGCATGAAGTAGGGTAGGCAGAGGGAATCTTTGTGTCAAGACACTCCGTTCCTCAGACATTGCCCAATATTCAAGATATTTCATGTTGGGTCACAGAGCTTAACACCAAGCTTTGTTTTATGATTAAAACGAGGATATTAAAAACATTAGGGGGAATCCCCGAGTGTGAATTGTATCGTCACGTTTACAGACAGACGCTGTGCCGCTGCACAACGACTCGACTACCTCAAATATTGAAGTAATGTTAATTTTTTTATTTATACAGAAATCTTGAGTTTTATTTTGAAATTATTTTATATACATTGTTTTGAAATTCGAATGACAATGGAAAAATCAGTAAAGTTTCAAAAACAATATTATGGGCGGCGCCTAGTTTTATCTTTTATTAAAATTTTATATTTAATTATTTTTTTAAACATGAAATCTACCTTTAAATATTTCCAAAGATATATCGGCTAAGACTCGGCTTTAGGGATAAAAAAACTTTTTATAACTGTCTTTAGTCTACGACCGCCATCAAATGTCTGGTGAAATAGGTAAAGAAACACGCCCTTAGGGAGCGGTTGAATCCTGATTCGCGCCAATTTGCTACTTTTATGCCGAATTTATAGTTTGTAGACGCTGAGACCAGAATTTTTATATATTATAGCTATATATATTACTAACCTAACCCAAGGCCATCTTTGTGTAATAATTTTTGATGATTTATTTGTGAATTCTTTTTTAATATTTATGTAAGAATCTAGGCTTGAGGAATTAAAAAAAAATAGAGATCGTCGCGGCACGATGTTCTGTACCATTGTATTATCTTAATCACGAAGGTTGTGGGTTGGTAGGTGGCGGCTCTACTTGGAAAACTTGTGGAGAACGGAGTGTCTCAGCCTGTTATAAAATTGTTTTTTTTTAATAATTATTACCTCAAGACTTTCTCTTGAGCTGTATAAAGGAAAGTTAAGTAGGACAGGAAGCTCCAACTGGCTCCGAAAGCAGTTCTGCTGAAAAGAGACGGGAAGAAATTCAACATTTGTTCTTTTAAAATATAATTAAAAACAATAAATGTAAAACAATCATTAGAATAATAGTTCCAGCTGAGCAGTCAACACATAACACCTCAAGAATTCAGCGGAAAGTGGGTAATAGAAGTGTCTTAATGAGAACAGAGTGTCTTAACACTTTTCCAAGTTTTCTCTGCCTACTTTGCTATAGTAAAGTACAAATAAAAATGTCTCAGTGCACCAATTTAAATAGTTTCACTGATACTATCTTAAATTTCTAAAGTTATTATATAGAAATAAATATACTTGTGTAAAAGCCATCAATATATTTCTACTAAGTTAAAAGGCAACCTGTAATGTATTAAATGAAGCGTGAAACAATACAGTAGAGTCCCAATTCAATTAAGGTATAGTATAAATCCAGAGCAACAGGTGCTTGGTAGAGTTGGCACCTCCCTGTACGTTCCCGTCTCTACATACGAAGCTAGAGTATCAATATATCATTTTGTACGAATACTTTTTTAATATATTTTATTTTATCGTAAAAGATTAATATTTTTTTAGCTTTATGCTGCATTCTGATGGTAGGGTAGGCAAAGAGAATTTAGTGTTAAGATACATTTTTTGATACTTTCTGGTTTTTGACATTTTTGAGACGTAGCATGTTGAGTCGCAGAACTCAACGCCGCGGTTTTGTTCTTGTTAACAAAGCGAGGAAAATGAAAAATTCATTTCCCAAAGTGGGAAAGTTGGAGTCGCGTTTACATTCAGATGTGGCACTAAGCCTTGTTAAATATTAGAAAATGAATTTTATAATACACCGTGTAGACGGAGTCGCGAATTTCCCGTAAATAAATGTTTATGGAAAACTACGGTTTACTATTACGTTAAATATTTTTGCATTCCGCTCGTTCATCGAAATGAGCGAAGTGAGCGAAGAGATAGAGAAATAGAAAGTTGAGTTGGCATATTCATAAATTATAGAGTGTGATTGGGCACTGAGACAGGATTTCCCGAAATTCCCACGGGAACGGGGAAAAATGGGATTAACCATTTCACGTCATAAAGTCGGAGGATGACTAATAATAATGTTAATCAGTTATTAGACAAAGTATACCTACAACTAAAAATATATCAAAATTTAGTTTGAAATAGCTCAAGCTTAATCGTCTTTTCCGGCAGACATGATAAGAAATTAATATAGTTGGCACATTTGTTGTGACCCTCGTCCAGATTAACTTGTCACGTCATTGTTCTTCTGGGAAGACATCTTGATAGGTCTCAAATGTTTTAGATGATGTGTAGTAAATATTTTAGATGCTGTGATAGTCGTGGATTCGATTACCACTCGGGAAAATAATAATATTTATGACATGACATTCTCTTCAGCTATACGAGTACTTATATTATGTTATGAGTTATGTTTAGAAAAGTTCCATATTTAATTTGATCTTATAATAACCAAATATGTTGATTTTAGTACTTTTTCCGTGTTGTTTTGTGCAAAAAATAAATATTTTTAATAAATTATAGACCCTGAAGTGTATATTTAAAATATTTTCTACATATTTGCCTTGAAGTTGGGAATGGATGAAATATAGAGTTCATTACTAGATTCTTTCAGGATAATACAATATTCAATAATAAAACAAAATGAATATGATAAGTTTCAAATGGAAAATTATTTAGCCTTGCGCAGTTTCCATATCTTTATATTACATTTTAAATCAATAAATTCTCAAGTAGTTATAATTTGAACTCCACTCACATTTAGACCATCAGTAATAACCAGAGTTAAGTATTATTAAGCATACACACAGCATACCCTTCTCGGAACACTCGTGGGATGACTCACGATTGATTAAATTGATCCCTTCATACTCTTAATTAGATAGGTCATTTAGACGTGGACACGTTGTTTTGTTAGCTTATGCCTTTAGAGGCTAGAATCTAATACTTGAGGTTTCCTATATAGTCTTTGCTAAATATTCAATGAAACAAATTCATAAGGCTATCATGGCGCGGTGGCACAGTTGACTGTGAACAAGACGGCTGTGGGTTCGATTTTCCCTCGGGGGAAAGAATTATTTTCATTATCTCGCCCTGGTTACAGCGCGGTGTGAGACCAGCCCTTCACGAAATTCGAGCAATGCATGGTAAAATTAGTGCTTTAACACTATATTCCCTCTGCCCGCTCTTCGTTACCAGAATTAAAAATAATAAACAATCATTTCATTTTTACCAATGTAATATTTACAGGTAAGCATATAATTAAGTGAAGTCTAAATCATAACTCTTTATACGTATACGAGGACCCTGCATAACGACGTCTACCACATTAAGGTACATTAACACAACAATAACCCGTCGATACGACAGAGCTCGTCCATTAAATAAAGGAAATGTTCCAAATGCTTTCCTTCCTTTCTTCCTGTCTGTTAGAAAGCCGCTCGTTTACGATTAGAAAAATATTTGTATTATAATATTTGTAGTATTAGTAGTGTCACTTTGTACCCTCTAGCTAACCCGATAGGGCTGAAGCGTGAAGCTTGAAATAATATTAAAATTTTTGAAATCATTAACCTAATGTAGCAACCTTATTTAAATATGTAATTTAATTATCTATACAACGGCTTGCCACCGCGATAAAGTAAAAATAACTAAAACTTTTGTATGACACATGTGACATGACATGTTCTAAGTCCCTGAGGTAACTTTGGCCGCTGGCACAATGGGTTACATAGAAATGATTAACGTGATGGCATATAGTATTCGATAAATAGTCTATCTAATAAAAATAGTTTTTTTCCATAAAAAAAACATAGATCCAGAGACTATCGCTTTGGAAAAATTAACACTTTAACTTTATGATTTCAGTATAAATAGGACAAGAAATCGATGCCGTGCATTCTCGAATGGGAATGGAACTAACAACCGTCGCGTCGACGGCCTCAAGCATCTACTGAACAAGTAATGACGGAAGGCAATATAATATAAACAATTCAGTTCTAGTACAGCGTTATATTGAAAAAAGCTGGAAAAAACTGAACGAAAAATAGAAAAGTAAAGCATGATTCAATTACACTGGGGCCCAAATATTTGTATAGGTATTGCTGATACTCGTTGGCCTTTTACATTACGTGGGTTATAGCGGACCATATTTTACTTTATTGAATAAGTTTTTCGAGGCCCGGCGTGGCAGGGGCACAAGCGTGCGACTCTAAACGCGACGGGTTGTGGGTTCGATTCCCATTCGAAGAAATGTGAAATATTTAATTTTCATTTCTTTTCTAAATAATTTATTTTACACAGTTATATAATTATTTTATTATAATTATTTTATTTATTCAATAATTTATTTTACACACATTGACAGTTTCAATTATAAGGAACAAATAAATAATGCTGATTTAGTTCTTTGTAGCATTATATATTTAATATTTACATAAATTGTAAATCCACGAAAGGGCAAGGGTTGCAAAGTTGCTCTTGAAGAAAAATGAGTCTTTCTAAAAAGAGTTTTCATAATACAGACTGAAAGTAGTTCTATTATGGACCATCCCAAGGGACGTGAGATATGACACTATGAAAAAAGGTTATTATTATCTAAATAGGAATGTATTATACATGTTTCTTTGGATTATACATTGAAATTTTGTCTGTATATTACTAAGTGAGGTCGTAGTGAAGTGGACTCAAAGGGACACAGGTTCAAGTTTGGCCTTGTTCTAAGATTTTTTTTACCTTAATCCTTTGTCTTTGGAGAAACTCTCTGTCTTTGAAGAAAAAAATGTCATAATAATGATTCTCATATTATAACATTAATATAATAATTAAATAATTCATAAAGGCATTACTCATAGCATTGTAATGTAGATTACCTCGAATTATACATATACATGATTCAGCAGTCACTGTCTTTGTGAATTACTTATGTCACCTGTCATTCTTATCTTATTAAATTTGGATTACTAGGTCAAGTTAAACTGTAGTCAAAATTTAACTGGTCGTTAGATTTAAGATAGATTTCATTTGCCATATGAATTTTTGATGAGGTATTTTTTTTTATTCTGTCGACCATTTATTTGGTATCTTGAAAAGGAAAGGAGTATTTTCTGTATATTCTGTCAATCTAAAATACGTAACAAAAAGTTGAGGCCACCGTTGGCCTCTTATTACAGTACATGATTTCTCAAATTATACTATAATTTGCTTCTAGAGATAAGCAACAATTAGAAACAAAACTATAAAAATATGATATGAGGCAAAATGCGACAGGTTTTGGGTTCCGTTCCCACTCGGGAAAATGAAATATTTCATATTATCATTTCTTTGCTCTGGTGTCGAGGCAAAGCTCGTTATTGAGTTCCAGCACTCACAATGCCTCCAGAATTTGGCGTAAAATAGGGAACACAAGTTTCACTCTGCTTACACTGCTGTGTACGGAATACAGCGTGATGCTTAGAAAATAGAAAAATAAATAAATCTATTACATAATAAATACACACTTATAGAAATATAATTCGTCATAAAGAAATAAATGTAAGAAAGCTTTTTAACAATCGATCTCGAATTTTTGTTCACTGAGGTCAAGTGTCACTTGAGGTGACCTCAGTAATTATCGTGCTTTCTTTTTAACGTTCGATTTAAAAAGGACTGTTGTCTGACGAGGTTTACAAGTGGGTTTTCTTTACTTTTTTATTTTGTGTTGTTTCCAACAAGGATCTCGAATATTGCGTAATGGTGTCTACATTCAATCCATTTTTAAGACTTTATATTGGACTTGAGATCGGACTTGAGGTCCGATTCCCACTCGGGAGAATGAATTATTTTTGTTTATTCTTTATTTTTTTATTAATTATATTGTTTATTAATTATAAAGCGCAATATCTCAAAAAATTGCTAGGAAAACAGGAAACGGGGTGCCTTAACACCAGGTTCCCCCTGCCTACGAGATACTGCTCAAAGCTCTATATTCGTAAACGTAACTTTACTCTACTTTCGTAATTTTATCATTCGTATAAAATACGTAAAGAGCTTGTTTATGTATGTGTGTATTTTGTTTCCGTTTTTAATAATTACGCTCATTCACGTCACATTCATAGTAATACCGCATAATTTTTTAGTATTCATATATCATTAGGTTCAAGTAAAATAATTTTCTTGAAAAAAACCGTTTAAAAACATGACGTCTGTAGTCTTTTGCAAAGATGCAAGGCACAAGATTCAAATCTTCATCAAATAAAATTCAACTCCGTAGCTTATTTTACCAATGGGAATAAACATAAATAATTTTATTATAATAATTTCTTAAAGCGAGAATCGAACTTACACCCCTTTGGTTCCCACACCAACATTTAACGCCAAGATGGCACCGCTCCAAATCCTAACTGCCCATAATACGATTGACTTTATGTAACTCAATAAACTATGATTAATTTTATGTTTCAGGGAAAAAATATTCAATATTTATAGTGATATCAGGAGGTTGGGGAAGTTAAATAAGATTTTTACTGAGTGTGCCTGGCGTCGCGCCAATGGGAGACGCACCCTGGAATAGATAGCATATCATGATGTACGACTATTTATGGGGGTTATGTTGTTTTCTACTGTATAAGTTTGTTACCTTTTTTAGTTTTAAGGGTTGTTTTGATTTTTCTTTTTATTTTCAGGTCTAGTGGAGAAAGGTAGTCGTGGCGCAGTGGGACAGCGTCTGAATTTTAAAGCGGTGATTGTGAGTTCTCAATTATTTTCAATTTACTGCTCGTAAATACTTTACTTCGTGAAAATATTAAATATTTCATTCCTTCCGAGTGGGAATTGAACCCACAATCGTTCCGTTTATAGTCGCAATCTTGTTCCCCTGCCCCACGACGGTTTCAAAAATATATAATAACGTGAAATAAGCCCTTTTCTATATAATATATTAAATTATTCTGAAAAGACTTTTTGTTCTTCAAACTAGTACAGATAGGGGCGTCTGTACGCCGAGGCGTCGCCTTACAAAGGAAGTTGAAAGACAGTTGCGGAGATGGATAGTGTTGTGCACTTAGAAAACTTTGCAGCTCTAAAATAATGTGTGTTATTTTGTATCTGTACAATGTATTGATTGTTTGTTTTGCGTACGTCACTAGTTTT
The DNA here is from genome assembly GCA_000313835.2 of Heliconius melpomene melpomene. Lineage (NCBI taxonomy): Eukaryota > Metazoa > Arthropoda > Insecta > Lepidoptera > Nymphalidae > Heliconius > Heliconius melpomene. Next base: position 20,380 of record HE670355.1, on the reverse strand, counting down.
AGTTAAAAAGTGATTTTAGATTTGTCAGTTGAACAATATAATAATGTATAACTAGGCAAATGTTATTGTTCTATCTTAGATTACTATTGAGGCCGTCTCACGCAGTCTCGGGTTTGATTCTCGCTCGGGGAAATGAATTATTGAATATTTTTATTTTCTCGCTCTGGTAACAAGGTAAAGCAAGGCAAGGCGTTGAGTTCCGCCATTCAACACACAATGTCTCTAGATTTTAATCTTGTGATCAGAACGAGGAAAGGAAAATAATAAATAATTAATTTCAGTTAGTCAGTAAAAAAAGTGGGGACTTTCCCCGATTTTTTCTTCTGTTAAGTGATAAAAAATATCTATAAAGTAAAGTCAACTAAACTACTTGAATCATATAGAATCGAATCTGTTCAGCTCTTTCGGCATGACTGAGCAACGAACCCCCAACTACTCAAGCGAGAGTGACATAGGTCTGAAACGGTGTAAGAAGTCAAAACTTTTAAATGAAACTAAAGAGCGTAATGTTAAAAAAAATATTAAAAATTACTATTTTTCTGTTATTTTCAGCATCTGTCTTAAAGCTGTCTAATTATTCTGATACTTTTAGTAATTCCTGAAAATACCTACCAGGTCTAGTTATAAGTCTAGATGCAAGGTCTACTTATATGTTCATTATAAGCCTAGTTTAAGTAGTAGTTATTACAAAATACAATTAGTGTGAAATTTTGGAAGGAGTCTTTCACATTTGTCCCACATATATCAAAATAAGATGAGTGAAGCTATACGTCGATACATTGTGTGTTGGGTGGTGGAACTCAACGCCGCGCTTTACGAAATCAGGATTATTCATGAGTCAAAGCCACACATATTTTCTCCCTTGCCTTACAATGACGGTAATATTTTAATTTAAGTTCCCAACTAAAACGAAACAATACAAAATAATTAACAAAATGTGTCTGTTGTCCTTCTGTCGTTATTGCAAGGGATAGAGGGTGTATTAATTTCGAGAACAATAGACTAGCGTAACGTCTGTCACGTCATTAAGCACGCGATCAAATCACGAAAAGTTTGGAACTTAGCTCGCCTGGCGTCTTGATTAGTACTGACCGTGTAGAGTGTTCCCGTTTTATTTATTATCGGGGATATTTCGGGGATTTCCTTTTATTTTTTTATATTCCGTTTTCTTTTTCCAACGGTTAACGAGAATGGAGTGTCTTGACACTGAAAAAAAAGAACATAAAGAGAAGCGATTTAGAGTTTGACGTGATAATAGAATATTAAATATATAAAGAAGATATAGTCTAATAAATTGAAATATGCAATAGTTAATCTCATATTTAATATTAACACGTTCCTCTGAACTTGTTAGAAAAAGTGCCATAATGAAGTCAAAGTGAAAAAAATGAAAATGCATTTTCCGCAAAATGCCTTTTCATTTCTGGAAAAAGGAATACCGGCGATAGTAGAATTTATAGCTTAGGAACATCAAAGCTACCCTAGATATACTTCATCTAGCTGAGGATAGGACTAAATATGGGAAGTTGACTGGCAACCTTCACTATTTGAGGAGTAACTAGTAAAAAGATAAATAATATAAATAGTATATAGTTAGGTAGCGAGGTATAAACATCTACCTACCTAACAGTCAGGTATATTCTAGGTCAAGACAAAAGAAAGTAAAATATAGGCACAATATTCTTGACATCAGCAAATATGTTTAAGCTCTTAAATTATACCGGCGTGCGCTAAGTCTACAGTGATTAATGGATTCAAATTAGTAGGCACCGCCTTCCTCAAACGTATAAAATTGTCGTAACTTTTACAATGTAAGGTAACATTTTTATTTTTATATGTAACAAAGGGGTGGTATGTGGAATATTTACTATGTGGGTTTTGTAGGTTACTAGTTCAAGTTCCTGTTAGTGCAATCTGTAAATGTATATTTTTTCTGGCAACTGATTTTAAGTGTAACGAACAACAAAAGTCAGTAGTGAAATCATCCCATCCTCTATTTAAAATCTGTTTAAAAATATTAGGTGCTGGGTAATAAAACTCAGCTTGAATTTTTTTATACTAAAAGGAACGTATACAAATATAGATATTAATTTCAAATTGAAATTTCTACGCGATCTTCATATAAAAAGTGGACAGACCGACAACAAAGTGATTCTATAAGGGTTCCGTTTTTTTTCCTTTTGAGTTACGGAACCCTCTTTTGTTAAGTTTTCTTATATTTTGGTCACCACACAATTCACCCGTTCGTGAAACAATCGATTAGAGAAACTAATTGAATTATTCCACAGACAAAGGAGAGCCAATTCTACTAACACTACTAAAAATATAATCCAAATTTTGATTTGTCATGTCATTTCGGATGTTTGCTTGTAACTTACGACAATGTTTCATTTCGGGTTATTAATGATTTTGTTGTAGGATAATAAATTGCTAGGCGTGTTCTTGCTTTAATTAATATCAGCTTTCTGTGGCGACGCGACGCGACGTGAGTTCAACAAGTAGAGTGATTATCGTGTACCTAATCTATATGTATATGGATATTTTCTCAGTTCTCGCTTTAACTGTACAACAAGGTAGGCATGGAGAACTCAATTTTTGGACATCTCCGCTCTCCGCCGTACGCTCGAATTCGAAACATTGCTTGTTGAATGGTGTAACTCAGTTGCACACTAATATTATTTGTAGTGATTGATTTACACATTTTTTATAATTTCACGCAGAGGGAACCTATTGTTAAAAAACAGACCTATTGTTAAGGAATTTTAGAAACATTGTATGTTAAGAGGTGGATCTAAACGCCACGTTTTGTCTTCTTATCAAAGCGCAAAATTAAAATAATTAATTCCTCCGAGTACAATTCAGAAGGTATGTCTCTGCACCACAACGGCCTCAATAGATTATTGAAAAATTATTCGGTATAATTATAAAATAATTAGTAGGTACTTTGATAATGTGTTTTTAAAAAACCCTGACATTTTATAATGTGTGACGTTAGTTCGTTCAGGTATCTAATTTAATAAGTTTAAGAACTAGTATAATAAAATAAAATACAATATTTCATAAAAATACATTTAAAACTGCACTTAATAGCGGATGCGCCAAACTTATAACAGCGCTTGTTAGTCTTTAGAACTTGAACTATATTTAATGGTCCTTCGAGCCGGATACAAGAAGTGTGCTAGTAACTTTTAAACTGGATTCATGTTTATAAATCATTTTATAATAGTTTCGATTTAATTTTTACTTTCAATAAATAATTTAAATTAAAAATATGCAATCTTTATGTCATATATATTTAAATTATAATATGTCAGCATTTTGTCCTAATTATAATAATTTCTAAAGTCTAAATATATTTCTAAATATTTTTAATTGTTTAAATATTTTCAATATTCCTTATTTTTCACACTGTTTGTGTATTTCTCATAACAAGCAAATTTTATGTTGAGTTTTAGAAACATTTAAGGTTTTTAAGGTTATGGTAATAGATATATAAAATATCGTAAATTTGACAGATACAAATATGTAAAATATGGGATGGGAAAATGAAAAGCCACTAGTGAAAGCTAGTATTAAATATATATCACCGAGTTTTCTCTTATAACCAATAAGGATCGGATGTGACAAATAACGGTTCTAAAATAAAAAAATAACACTTTGTTTATGGTAAATCCATGCTTTTAAATCAACACTTAACATATACTCCAATTAGCTAAACAAATTCTTCACCGGTGCCCATATGTTTACATGTCACCTAACAAATCAGTGGCGGTAAGATGACAGCTGACAGGCGTCTTTCAGGGACAGTCTTTAGAGCCTTGGCTCTACCAATCAAAAGTGGTGAAAAATTTGTCAAAGTTAGCTGGAAGTGTCGTTATAGATGTATAAATAAAACTCTTCCGTTACTGAGTCACGTAACGTACAGATATACAGACTAATATACTAGACTCCGAAAGTAGAATTTTGGAATGTTTGTTGGTTAAGGAGTGTGGGGAATACGTAGATAGGATTTTTGAAATTCTCATGGAGAAAAAAGGAAATCTCATTTTTCAAGCAAGTTGTAGACGACTATATACCATTTTTTTTATTTTGATATATTTCTTCACTTTCTCTATGAAAAACTAGAGTTAAAATATCTCATTCTCCCTTTTCACCATTAAAAAAAGTATTGGTTGCCGATACCGATGTAGGCGAAAGCAAATAAGATTGTTTATAAATATGAAAATTCTTTCGAGTGAGCATCGAACCTACAATTGTCAAATATAATCAAAAGTAAAACTTTTATTAGGTTTAATTAATAAGATGTACTATTTTTAACTATTCATTTAGTCTTAAGTTTTATCTTGAGATCTAACCGACGGTTTTGGTCGTGTCATCCCCATATTTGGTGTATTTAGCGAAGTTAATTGCGCTCCAGTGGCACGCCTAAGTCATAAATTTAATAAGTTAAGCTTGTATTCCAGTTTACCCATTAATAAATAATAATTAATAGGTACTTATATATTTTTTCTTTATTAGATGTAACTTCTGGTATCCCACACACCGCAGGGTAGGCGGAGGGTACATAGTGTTAAGACACTCTGTTCCCCACTTTCCGCCGAAATCTGGAGGCATTGCGTGTTGAGTGTCGGAACTCAACGCCGCTCTTTGGTTCGACACCAGAACGAAGAAATGAAAATATCAAATACTTTACTTCCTCAAGTGGGAATCGAAACGCCATTTTATTCATTCATTTCCGTTACCCAATACATAATGCCTTGAACAGGCGGAAGTGGGGAACCGAGTGTTTTAACACTAAAGTGAAGCTAAGAAAAAACCTGTCAAATGTTAACATTTCCGCCAAGAATCGAACCCACGACCGTCGTATATTATTAGTACAATTCAGTCGGCCTTTCCCCCAAGTCGCCATATCTTCAAGTATTTTAATAATCGCTAATGACTGTAACTTTTTATGTCAACGCGTGAATGATGGATGATGTCTTTCGGCATATTTTTGTCAGATCTAAATTTACATTTGGGGTAGTTTCTAATTTGTTTGGTGTAATAATAGAATTTAATTAAGCGCGGTGAGCTTTTCGAGTACAAAGGAGCTTATGTCGAAGTTTTGAATTTTCTCATTTATATATATGTCCTTGGAATTGTAGGCTTTAGAAATTGCGGGTAATTTTTAGAAAATTGCTCGTAGAAAACAGATGGCTGTGTAGGGGACTTTATTCATTACATGTTTTTTATTATATCTATCTATTATATATTAGTGACTTCTTATATTTTTTAGCGTTCCGTAATTAAAAAAAAACTCACACTTGACTCTAGTGCCTTAACTCTTTTCGTTTCTCCTGCTCAACCCGTCAAACGCCGACAGAAATATCGAAATAAAAATAAAATAAAAAAATAAGATGACCATGTCATTATTTACTTGACATCCATTCTGACAGGGAAAAACACGTCAAAATGCCATATTATTATTGTGTCATACCAAGTGAGCAATGAACAATCACACATTACAATTGTTTTATATGACTATTGACATAATTATACGATTTTGAACTTATTTCCATGGAATTAAGACTCCAATTTCAATGATGAAACTTAGAGTACTAGAAAAGGGCATTCTTGAATATTTAAAAAGAATTTCTACTTAATGTGTGGGTTGCATAGGGTTGTTTTTTGATTGTCTCTTGTAAGGGGAGAGTAAGTTTAATATTTGTCAAGGGTAGAATTAATTAAATCCAGCAAGGGCGGGTTTTATGGTTTGTTAAAGTTATTGTGTAATTTATCTGATTGTATATAGATAGTAACTTGTAGCTCGTCCCCTATATTTATTTACTTAGTAATAGTGTGTAGACAGACACACTTGTATTACAAAAAACCGTCTATTTTTTATTAAGTTTTTAAAAAATCATTATTTCTTCTAATATTAAATAATTTTAATTTATGCAAAATTAATTTATTGATACATCAAGTTATAGTCGAAATAAATTACAAAAAGTTATGAAACAAATTAATGAAACTATCTACCTATAAAAGTAAAAAATAATAAAAAAAATAAATTAACTATGGCTTTTTAACACATTGCGTTCCCCATTTTCCATCGAAGTTTTGAGACATTGCATATTGAGTAGAGGAACTCAATGCCTTACTTTGCTTTATTAACAGAGCGGGAAAATGAAAATATTAAATAATTCCTTCTCTGAGTGAAAATTGAACTCACAACCGTCGCTTTTACAGTCACAGACTTTTTTAGTCATATTATGGTTCAGTTTTATAATATACAGGTGTAGCGCATTCAAATCCTATACAACTTCCATCTTTGTCAAACGGGGTTAATAGAATTTCTTATCATAAGTAGTATCCAGAAATTGCTAAAAACTCGCTAATAAAGATTATCCGGGTTTAGAAAATCGTTTTTTAATGGATGTTCAACGTTTCTATAGCGTCCTGATTGGAACCAAACTGGTATAACACGTACAGTGCTAAATATAAAAGCAACCCATCAAAAATATAAATGTCAAATGGGAGCCAAGTTAAATGTTATGTAAGTCGTTCTCGACTTCGCCGACAAAGGATTGGGAGATCTACAAGGAGTCAAGTTCAAGTTTCAATTTAATTTGACAATTTCTTTACGTATATTCTTTATTATATTCGCATGTAAGTGTACTTTTAACTTGTACTGGACTATTAGGTTGATATTTGGTTTGGTGCCTAGTGGTAAAAAATTGCAAAGACAAATTAAGAACTTAAATTTTAACCTGAGTAAATGCTCTTGGTTAAGTAAATATGTAGATTTTCCACTCTTTTGTCGGTGAAATTGAGAACGACGCATTACTCAACATTTAACTTGGCTCTCACTTCACATCTACATAATGTTATTAATGAATGATATGCCTTAGTATTTATAACAAAATTGTTGTTATTAATAATTAATACTTGGTACTTGGTTGATATTTGATATTAATTTCAGCTTGATACCTCTACGAAACCTCGATATTAATGGTCTTAACAGACAGACAACACAGTGATTCTATAAAGGTTCCATTTTTTCCTTTTGAGGAATCCTAAAAAAGAGAAATAAAGGCTTTTTAACTTTTTGAATTCCCATACAAAACTTTATAGTTAACTATTATAGTACTAGTAGTTCATCTTGTATGTATACTAAATTCTCCACGTTCCCCCCAAATTTTGAGACCTCCGTGTTGAGTGACAGAATTCTACGCCGCGCTTTTTTGCTGTTATCAGAGCGATAAATGAAAATAATATATTCACCCGAGTGGGAATCGAGCCAGACTTCACTATGATTTTAATAGATATATCAAATATTACATATTATCTATACATTTGTTTATACACACTTAACTTAACTTGAACGTCTTTCAGTACATTTAATACGTTTCTAATATAAAATGCATGGAGTACAGGAGACCATGCATTGCTGAACACTTGCGTTTGTTAGGGAGATGCAGATTACTTTGTACAAGCGTTTGAATAGCAAAGTATGAATTTGGTTTTTAAATTGTGATTTATACACTACGTGCTTATGTAAGATGAATATGTTAGTACTAGCTTGTAGGTGCTCTTGTGACTTCGTGGTCAGATGGAAATAAATAAGGCTTTGCTGGGGCATAATTCCCATCAATCATCATGATTCGATTCCCATTCAGAGGGATGAAATATGTAATATTTATCTCGCTCTGGTAACGAGGCCTAGCGTGGCGTTTAGTTGCGCGACTCAACACTCAATGCCTCGGAAAGTGGTAAGTGAAAGTGTCTTAATGGTAACGAAGCAGTTTAACACTAGGATATCAGGTTCACTCTGCCTAAAAAAAATTAAAACCTACATACATAGATCTATGGTAAAGTGGGTTAAAAATAAAATATTTTTATTTTCTAGCTCTGTTAGATAAAGAGCAGTATTCCATTTCATAATCTATTGGTTGCTTTTTCATAATATTTTTTTATTTAATATTTGAACCCACTATCACCGTATAAATTTCTATAATGTAATATTTGCAAAGGTATAAGGTATTGCAGAACAGTGATTCTTTCATGTCATAGCTATCTGGCCTTGTTGGTTTGTTCGCTTCATCGGTTACTGTCTGTCTGTGAGTGCTCAGCGCGCCTACTTCCCGCCGCTCCCTTCTGTGTAAGGGGACGTCTATACTTATTTTGTATGATAATATATTTTTTTTTAGTACTTACTATAAGTTTTGAATTTAATGTATATGGTATTTTTTTAGTTCTGTAATAGTAAGTTTTGAATTTAATTTACATTGTGTTCAATTTTAAGTACCTATGTCAGTATTCTATTTTAATATTTTTTGCATTACAAAACCACCATTTCGTTAGTAAGTGTTTTAAAGTGAAAACTATAAGTAATAATGCCTAGCCGTGCTTCACTTTACTATTTATTATGAAAATGAAATGTTAATTTTCTCGCTTTGGTAAAAAGACAAGTCTGGCGTTGAGTTTCGCTACTCACTACGTAATGTCTCGAAAATTAGGTGAAAATTAGGGAATGGAGTATCTTAACACAAGGTCGTATCTACCCTGCTATATGTAAAATGAAAAAAAAATATTTCAATCATTTTCCAGCGACAACGCTACTATATTATTACAATAAAATAATAGAATATTTCATAGTAATTATATTATACATATAATATTCAAGTTATTAGAGTTGCACATTGTGTACACGTCTCGCAAACATTAGGCCGCGCCCTGACCAACCCATGGCGATCGCTTGCTTTTAATTATTTTCGCTATTATGACCCCATAAAGCTACTGACGTTGAACATCAAATTTATACTTCGTTATGGAGAATATTTTTTTCCTAGAACTTGTTAATAGTAGGATATGTTATGTTTTTTTGGGAAAAATTCTGATTTTGCATTCATCAGAAAATGGTCGTGGTGTCTTAATAGGAATAGAGTATCTTAACAATCAGGTTCCCTTTGCCTACCCTGTTATATGCCAGATACAGCTATCTCATCATCATTTTGTGAGCGTTTCATCATCTAATCTAAATAAAAAATTAAACGTTTTTCCGCTTTTTCCGTATAGCAGGCAGGTTTTCAAAGGTTACCTATCTTGTATTAAAACAGTCCACTCACTTCTTTCTACTTTTTTTTGAGAAAGTACTTAGTTACTTACAATTATTAATATTGACTGGCGGAGCTTCATTTACCAGAGATAGTCTATTGGGATTAGATCACACGCCCGCCACGCTTAAAGTCAGATGCTTTCCTATTGCACGAGGAAGGCCTTTATAATAATTTAAATATGCATAAGTTCCATTTACATTAAAAAAAAACGTTTATAATAGTTTCATTTACTATTATTATTCATTTTACTATAAAAGGCTTTTCGTCTCCATTATGAGTGAAGTTGCCACCAACGTAATGTAATATGATATAAATGTCAATTAAACTCGTTATACACTGATTAGGTTGAGGGAGGCTTCGACAGGATCGTGATAAATGATCACTCTAAGGTGTCTTCATACAAACATTTTATATTTTTTTGGCTTTCCGTTGTTTCCCACATATGCGAGGGTGGACAGAGGGAACCTAATGTTACGACACTTCGTTTTATACTTTCGCCCAATTTTCGAGACTGCGTTTTGCGAGATACTCTCTGTCTACTCTGTCATAATAGAAAGAAAGAAATAGAGAAATTAAAAAAGGAAACTTTTCTCCTATTATCTTTTTCGTCAAGGAATCCTTTAAAATTTAAATAGGTCCCGACGGCTAAACTTAATAAAATTCTATTGTTCTTTATTTTCCTTTTAGTTTTTATGTTTTTTTGGTCTTTAACAATTGTTTATACCTCAAAATAGAAATGTTGTAGTGTAGGTACACTTAAAGTCAATCAGTCAAGATTGTTTGACAATCCTCAATCAACATAGAATAAATTGACAAGCAACAAACACACAGCAAGTGTCCTCGATCGATGTGTCTATTTGAGCTTTGATAAAAGTTTTCGTAATTTAGAATAAAAATTGTATATTTCTTGATTTGGACTCTATATTATGTATACTCGTACAAGTTATTTGTAACAATCGAGTAGTATAGAAATTTGTGGTCATTGGTCAATTGTGCTGTGTACGAAACTTAACGCCGTATTTTGTCTACGTCCCAATGCCCTTCCAATTGATATTTTAACATTATAAAATAAATTATATGCAAAATAAATAATCATTTCACTGTAATAAACGTTTCATATACAAATTTCAGGCGAAAAATTCACAAAAACTGAGAAAATTACGTCTGGAAATACTTTGTAATAGCAATTTGGTAGCAGTTTTAGGGCTTTAGGCGCCGCATAATTACGTTAACCTGGCGTCGGGGAGTCAGGCCGAACGCCGACTCGAAACTTGGACTTATGTAGGTACATCAAAAATAAGCTGCGTTATATGAATTTTATGAAATGATAGATACTACTACTTTTGTTTAATACACGTATGTATAATTTGTCTATTGTTTAATATAAGTAATTACTGTAAGTATAGACAACGCACTGATGAAACTACTCGATTTAGAAACTAGAATCTTGAAGTTCAGGAGGTTTCTGTGGATATGTGGGAAAACGTAATTTTCTATTTTACGCTTTAAAGTTGAGTAAATATATGTTATCTAAATATAAAAGATAAGATATATATCATAGAGTCCTTGGTGACGCTATAGGATAGCGTCTATGTGTGTACTGTTCATTTCCACGTCATAGCAACGACAAACAGCGGCGTTATGTACCACCACTTAACTCGCAACATCTCGAATTTGGGCAAAAATTGTAGAATAGAATGTCTTGTGTGTGCAAGTTGAGGCCAGTCGTGGTGCAGGGGCACACACGTGTGACTCCTTCTCCTCCTGATGCCTCCAGAATTCAGTAGAAAGTGGAGAGCGGAGTGTCTTAACACTAGGTTCATCCTGCTTACCCTGGTACATGCGGGATACAGCGTGAAGCCTAGTGTCTTGACAATACGTTCTCTCTATTGTTCTTGTAGAGTTAAAAAAACAAAGGACAATTAAACGTACGAGAGTGTGATATAATTTGTAACATTATAAAATGCACAAGCGAGTGCGGCAAAATCAATAAGAAAGTAATAAATGATGAAGCCTTTATCGCGAGCGAAACGCGCTGTTTAAAGAGCTTTTTACGGCCGATAAAAATCTTTCATTTATTTTACTCATTTATAATTTCGTTGAGTACAGACTTAGGGCGGGTGTTTTTTTAAGAGCCCTGCGTAAAGCCAAAGTAGGCAAATTAAGAGAATACAGTGTCAAATCTCTCTTTGCATTTGCATATATTACTAGCGGCCCGCTCGCGGCTTCGCCTGCGTGAACTACTTTATTATTAATTTCTGTCTCCATGAGTACCTACATCCTATAAGTGGCGTCCATGCAAAATTTGAGACTCCTAGCATTTGTAGTAACGAAGTTTCATACAAACTTTCAACCCCAAAAACAACCCCTTAGAAGTCGAATATTACAAATTCCCGTCTTAGCGAGCACCTACGTCCTATAAATAACTCCTATGCAAAATTTCAGATTCCTAGCACATGTAGTTTCTGAGATTTCGTGATGAGTGAGTGACCTTTCGATTTTATAGATATAGATAGATTATACAGAACTAGTAAATAAAAGCATAATTTTAGTAATTTGGCCTGTCTTCACAAACAAACTCAGGATTAATTGTAGGTCTCCATTATAAATATATATACGGTCAACATAAATTAGAGGTTTTGGAAGGTTTGGGACCGGACTTCTGAATAAATGAAGTATTAGGTAAATGGAAGACCTTTATTATAAATCTCATATAATCTCAAAATATATGTTATCCACAATAAAAAGGAAAAAGGTATATTCAACACATTTCTCTTTTTTACCCATTTAGAGACAATATTTGCTGGCTTGCTGCATATTCATATACGGTGGAACTTAACACCGCATTTTGTTTACCTAAATTAGAATAAAGAATAATATAGGGTATATTATCTTTAACGGCTGGATGGATTTGGAAAAAATGTATTGTTCTATAGTTTATAGGCTTTTTCCTGGGCTAAACATTGTTTGCTGGGCGCGTTAATTTTCCTATAAGATAATACATGATTTGTCTTTTAAATCGAAGATGTAAACATTTATATAGCAAAAAAACGCGTATTTCGACATTATAGAGGGAATTAAAATTAATAGGGTACTTCCAATTGACCTAGAATTTCGAAATTTAATTAACGCAAGCGTTATTAACGTACTCTATTCGTACCTTAAAATCAATGATAAATTTATTGGTAGACAGATCACAAATAACTGAGTGATAAATGTATTTTTTTTTGCACTTACAACAGTGATTCCTCATGTGCATATCATTTAATTAATATTATAATGTTTTATAAATTTAAAACGTTTATTTTTGTCATGAAAACAAAAAATAATAATTTTTAAACATATATTGGTTGTGGGTTAGGCAACCATCACGCTTATAATCATAATTTCTATTGGTGAAATGATGAGACAAACCGTTTAGTTCCGCCACTGATTATGTAATGTCTCAAAAGTCGGCCGGAAAGTGGAGAATGGACTGTATGCCATTTATATTTGACACTAGGTTCCTTTTATCTACGGTGCTAAGCGGTAAAAATAAAGCTATATTTTTAATAATAGTGTGAAGATATTTATTCTATTTAAAAACAAACAAAAGTGTAAAAAAATGGATATTTGTTTAACTAAATAAACGTTTTAAAGTGAATTTTCACGTTCAAAAATGCAGATCAGATGAAAGCTTGTTTGCGTTAATACGCTCAGTTAGTCGAATTGTTCCGAATAACTTAAATAGGTATTTTAGTAGTTTCGTTTATTAAATGAATGAATTCAAACGTTATGATGTTTATTGATGACTTTTATTTATTAATGTTTAAATATTTTACTATTTTGCTATAAAATTGAAAAATTTCGTGGTGTTTTAAAGTTCAATATCCCGCTTTGTTTAATTAATCGTTACGAAAATAAAGTAAATGAGTTGATGGGATCACTCGATTCAATCATGAAAAACGACAAGGATCCCACGGGGGTTAAAAAGTACTTGATGCCATCGATAGAGGTGAAAGAGGTGTTCAGAGACCTTAATATTTGGCGTTCCATTCTCTCTGGCTACCTCTCTAGAGATAAAGCGTGCTACTAAAAAAATTCTGGTTATAGATAATTAAACTGCTAAAATATAGAATTTTAGAATCAGTATTTATTGTAGAAAAGGAATGAATACTTCAGAAATTCTGATTAACTATTCGTATTTAATATTTTCCAAGTATAATACTACCACACATATAAATATAAAAATCTTTGTAATTTATATCCAATAAATGTTGTCCTATATTCATTTTCCTAACTTTGTAGAGAACGAGTCGGATACGACTCCAGCTACATAAAAGACTTCAGCGAACCGTTATCTTCAATTTGGAACTTTCCTCGTGATTCACGTAACAAAGTTTTATTTGCGCCTAAATCTTTATTAAGGTTCCCATTGTGTTCGTACTAAAGGGTCAGGGCTCAAAAATGAGCTTTTTAATATTAAATAACGTATTTCTAATTTGTGGAGATTATTTATAATAGAAGTTTGCTATTGGTGGAGGGATTTGTTATTTTATACAATCTTGGGAGTACCACGAGATATTTTTAGGGGGCCCACGACGTTAGTTTCAAACTGATCTTTTTGTGTACTTAAATGTTTTTATATTTTTTAGGTTTAATATATTATTAATAAAAATCTCCATGGGGCCTCAGACTATTCTAGGGCACCAATACCCTTATTTCTACACCCATGCTTTGTAATGACCATCGCTCTCTTCTTACCCAGAAAGTCCACCTCCAGGGACAGACGGTTCACAAAATCTCAGATGATTATTGTCTACTACACAACAATAAACAAAACTATATTTTTTTAAATTATATTAATCACATTCCAAAAAGGCAAAGATTAAGAAAACTGGACAGTTAGTTATTGAGGGGCACGAGTTCGAGGTCCGCTACGTTCAAATTCTTATAAGACAAACTTAGATTTTTCTAAATAAACATCTAGAACATAAAAAGCACGAGACAAAGGGAGTAATAAAGAATTAAGATACTTCCATTCCGATTTGTTAATTTAAGATCTGATTTAATTTAAGTTTAGTTCTTCCTTTGATTTCGACGCGTATTTAAAAGAATCGTTTTAGTTTCTTTATCCCCGGCACGAAAGTTAAAGAACTTTCTTTGATTCTTAATTGCACTCATTTATTTCTACCGAGGAATTGATAGGTTAGTTCAAGTGAAGCGCCATCGCCAGAGAAAGTGTTTTTAACGCTACAGATTGTTGGGGCCAGTCGTGGCGCTGGAGTACAAGCGTGAGACTCGTGACAGTTGTGGGTTCGATTTCCACTCGGAGGAATGAAATATTGAATATTTTCATTTCCTCGCCCTAGTACACAGGCAAAACGCCATGAGTTTCGCCAGTCAATCCGCAATTCCTTCAGAATTTGGCGGAAAATGGAAAAGGAAGTGTCTTAACGGGAACGGGTTGTCTTATTATTAAGTTCCCATGTGTGCGACAGCATGAAACTAAAAGAATCCAATTATTTTCTTTGCGACATCCAATACTATCCGGGTGCCTGGAAGATATCACTATTTAAGCGATAAGGCGACTGATTGTACATTGAGTTCATCTATTTTTTGCATTATTTTTTTTCTTTTGTTATTTTTATTTTGTTTTGTTTTTTATAAATTTTTTTTGTCTTGTTTTGTATACTGAAGTGTTTAATTTATATATTTATTTAAAACTTCTTATAGTATCTTTGTAATTAAAAAAACATATTATGTCCAAATATTTTTTATATTTCTCTTTTTATTTCCTCTATAATTAATTATTGTCTCTAGATCATTAACGCACAAGATACGTGCGCCACACACTATGGAAGTAATCTTTACTTACGCACATCTGCTTTTTACATCTGCATTTTATAGGAGCACTACGGGAACACGTTATAGGATGCAGCGAATTACGAAAAATCATGAATTTCCTAATTTAATAGTGATTGAATTAGCTAAAAGCGTGGCGTTCTGTTTCGTCTCTCAATACGAAGTCTCTCGAATTCGATGGAGAACAGAGTGATTGGGCTCTAGGTTCTTTCCACATAACTTGCCAGTGTAAAAAAAAAAAGAAATTTGAGTGAAAATTAAAAATCTTAATTATCAGAGAGGTATAACAAAAATAGAAAGAAATAAAATTATTAGTATCATATTATTTTGTCTTTATTTAGAATGGTTTTTTTTTCAACTTTTCATCTTATTATAAGAGCACACATTACCATTATCGCTTTAGAAAAACCAATAAGCCTATAACTTGAGCACTTTCTAAACTAAAACTTTATCACCAATATTGAAATTTTTAATTGTTTCAGACAGACCGATCGCCCGTAAATTATTCTGATTTCTGATTGAAGATAAAATAATATCCGCTAATGAATAAATGCATCGTTCGTTTGAGTGCATCGATATGATGTATTGCCCTTTAAAGATAGTAGGGAAATAAAATATTTTGGTTGTAAAATTTTATATATAGCTTGGCTTCGTTGTTATGTGGATAAATAATATAGAAATACCCTAGAGGAATACTTAGAATAATTCCTAAGTGTGGACACTTTAAAAATACCCTAGAGGTCTTGATTACGCGGCAGCAAAGTTAACTAATTTGAGTTAGCATTACATACGCCCGTATACACTAATTTCGTATAAAATGACTGGCGTTTGCAGGATTACTTCGTGTCAAATTTCATAACTGTAGTTCCATGGGAAGTACCGTAGAGGGTTTGATGACATGGGGAATTTCATACAAGATGCTCATGCTGCATTTTGCTCGTATATTTTGATAATATTGACTTAAACTGACTGTTACTTAAATATGTAATATTAATTTCAGTTTGATACCATACGAACAGAAAGACAAAAAAAATGGATTCCAAACTATATGGATTCCATTTTTTCCTATATGGAGAACATTGAACCCACGACTGTCTGGCATATATTTCAGGTTCATTATAATTCTGTCATCACATTGTATTCTCATGCATATTTATAAAATTTTCATCTGTCAACGTGTTCATTGTGATTTCGCGATGCATACATACGAATAGGCAAAGGTTTAAGTGCTTTCTGAGCTATTCGTTTTCTGCACTATTTCAGTAGAGCGCGTTTGTGATATATAGACTTATAGATTGCTTAGAAGTTATACGAGATATTGTTTATGATTTTTTAATTATTGTATAAAATATTATTTAACCATGTTCCTAAATTTGCTGAGACAATAGCAAAATATTAATAATATTTCATCGATAATAAAATTCTTAATTTAAAAGCATGCCATTTTATTCACGAATAGATGAATTTAAGTATTTAATATATAATGGTTGTAGGTTCAAACTCATTTTTTTTCTGGTTCGACTAAAAGTATTGTAGAGTTTTACAATTTGGTTAAATTGCATTAAAAAGGTAGTCAAAAACTGGTGTCTAGGGTCATGTCAACCAAGTGGGAAGGGCGGCTATACAAAGCTGAATTTAAGGATTGTTTTCATTTGATCATCTTTATGCGTCTCTTCTATTACTCTTTATCTTCTATTCTCTACTTTTACTTGTACGTATACCAGACTCAAGCATATGGTGACATCGGCTACTGTATATCGTTTATCCTAAACCTATCGATGTATATCGTGCCGTGTCTACAAGTTTCTACGCACTAAGGTTGGTGGCAATCCAAAACGTATTTTACGAGGTCGTCGCCTCGAGGGTAGTCAAAGTTTTTTTTAAACATTCCGGGAAAACCATTTCGGAACGCTCATCGGTACTATGCAATAAACTAAGCTGTAAATGTACTATACGGACAAAGTGTACCTGTTTAGCGTCACTGACATTTGTTTAGTAGATTTGTACTTTGATTTGTATCTGTTTTATAATACATATTAATTGATAAATACTGATAGTTTTAAATGTGAACGAAAGATTTTCTAAACATTTTTTTTATTTTCATGATTTATCTGAAACAGATAGGCAGAGGGAACCTGGTGTTAAAACACTCTATTCCCCAGTTACCGCTGAATTCTGGAGGCCTTGTGTGTTGAGTGGCAGAACTCAACGTTAAGCTTTTCCCTCGTTACCAGAGCGAGAAATGAAAATATTAAATATTTCATTTCTTTGAGCTTTTTATATTGATTTTTACATGTATCCTATAATATTAAAGCCTTGTATTTGAACGAAAAAACTAGTTGACACCGGCAGCACTCTATCCCAAAATACTAATTAGTCCTTTATTTTATATTTATACATTCGATCGCATACAATGTAGAGCCATCAACCTACGATGTAGAGTTTAAAATCATTAGGAATCCAATAACATCTGAAAATAACTCTAGCTTTGCGTAGTTTCTTCAATTTCTATTCTCTACAGCATATTATCCTGAATCTAAATTTTAATAATTTTCTCTGTTTAACATAAAATGTTATTTTAGCACTGTCATACTCTGTTCTTCAAACAGCTCATTAGTAGTTCTGCCTTCACCTTTATGTAAGTGCTCCGCTAAGAGCTACACTTTAAGACGTTCGGGGTTTTCCGAAAATATGCGGAACGAGTTGTAGCCTGCAACTTAGATTGCGTAGACTATGAAAGATTTTTTTTGTATTTTTGGTTCACGCTGTATCCTGCCTTCAGCAGAGTAGGTGGAGGGAATCTAGATTCGAGACACTCCGTTGTAATTTAAAATCAATATATCTTTGGGGGTAACAAGATAAAAATCTTTCTAAAAATGCTATCCTTTGTGTTATCTTATGTTTGTAGAGAAAGCGACGTCAATAATAGAAAAATAAGGATATTTTAATACGGATATTTTAATACATTAAAAGAAAGTTTTCCCTACTTAATTTTTTAACGCATCACCTATTTTTTTAAATATCATAAATAAATAATATTTATATTTAATTAAAAAAAAACAAAAATGTTGACACAGTCATGTCGCTTGTAGCTAATTTCATGGTGTCGGTTTTTCGTGGAGATGTGCGCGCGCATCGTGAAAATTTACTCTCATATTTTTTTCCTCACGCGCCAAAAGAAGTAGAACTTTAATCTATAGCGAAGCAAAGAAAACCCATATACTCGTATTGTCACACTCTGTGCCCGGTTTTATGAAATTGTCTTTCATGGAAATCCTATAAATCTAAAACCTTACATTTGGCTCATGCTCTTTGCTCATTATTGAATTTCATATAATATTCATAAAATTCACTTAAAATCAATCGAAAAGAAAGGAATTTGAACTCAAGTATATTTTACTTTAAAATTACCTTCGTTGAAATAGAGATCTGGTAATACGTGATCTCCTGTTAGGGTGTCCATGGGTATTGTTTTTCTAATATGATTATTATCATCTATCATCTTGCATATTTTTATTTTAACGACAAAACGGTTGCATGTTGAGAACGCAAGATTCTATCTACAGCAAGCACCCTTCAGGTACACGATGCTTGTTCATCCCTTTGAGGCGACGTTAAAAACCGCATACGCTCTAGAACGGCGCGAATTCTAGGACTGAGCTACTAATCAAAGGTATGTGGAATGTGAAAGGAGAGATGGAACAGAAGATTAATTAAATATTCAACGAGAAGTTTTATATTAAACAAACGTTTTAATGTTATCTATTCACCTACTACTGTAAAAAATACTCTGAGAACTTAGAATGTGACATGTGTGATACATTTATTTACGGAGACGAAGCCGGCTTCTACTTGTAAAAGTTATTTAACTAGAACTAGTCTAGATTTGGCTAATATAATTGTATATTTATTATTTTTATAGTGACAAAAAGCCTGGTCACTTTCCTCCGGCGGCGTATCCGCATCCTCATTACGTCTTCCGAGCGCAGTTATTTTCTTCCGTCCGTCTGTCTCGACTAATTCAGTGAACTTATTTACTTGATTAAATGCTTTTCTTCATAATAAAGTTGTTATAAAATTATTTATTTATAGATTAACTAGCGACCCCCTTGCGGCTTCGCCCGCTTTTACTACTGGATTATTCATATAATGTATGTTTGCAAAGCACTTAAGATAATGTGAAAATTAATTAAACTCTAATGCAACCCGCATTTTCGTAGTTCCAATAAGGATTTTCCAATTGTTTTACTCGGCAAGGATTTTTTAGTAGGTATCGTAATTTTAAATCTGTGCTACTAATCTTTTCAAGTACTTATTAAAATATATTTAAATGACTATTTTTAGATAGTTAAATGACTATTTTTAAACGGAAGAAATTATAAACAAAAGCCTTCCTACTAATAACTACTACAAAAAATATGAAACCAAATATATCGCGCTGAAATAATACATTCAACTCCAATTATCCAATACGTGCAAACGCATCTAAATCTTCGTTGCTATGCCTCTATAGCGGGCGGGTTTTTTTTTTTACGAGCTTGTGGTTAATGCTGAAGAGGGTATTCTGTCCCTGATGAAAAGCAAGCACTACGTGGCTGCCTGTGAGGAAAATTAAATAGAATGCATTGGCCTGCAATCGAACCCGGGGCGCCCGCGTGGCAGGCGAGCATTCTACCACGGAACCACCGATGACTGCTCATGACGCGCTTGTATAAGCAAAACGTCGCGGGGCGCGTTTCGCAGCAAGGATGTTTTGATATTGTAACAACTTCTAAAGTACTTATTAAAATGAAGAAACAGTAAAAGACAGTTTTGATCTACATTAAATGGCCAACGTAACTAATATACTTATTTATATGCTGAGAGTAAAGGATAAGTAAAACTTAAGTCGGCACAGCTGATGAGTCAACGGCGTGATGTGTCAACAATTAAATGCGTTTTTCTCTAAAACTATTCGCAATTTCGAAATAGTGTAAAAAGCAAATTTTATCTTCGTTTAACGTAGAAAATTAATAAAGTATTTTAAAGGATAAGGATTAATACCATTATGGACAAATATCCCTCACAATAAAAAATATATTGAAATTACTATTTTTAGACAGAAATATGATCACTACACGTTATCCTTAAAAGATAAAAATATACTCTCGCGGACTTTTTTGTAGATCTTATTAAGAGGAACAATACTCCAGTACATTATTTTCATGTAGTACTTACCATTAAAGCAGCGCATGCGCGAAAGTGTCTCAATGGGTAGGACTTTAGACACATTTATCGTATTTATGTTAATTTACATAAGAATGTACAAATAATAAACTATATATAAACCTTCCCTGAGAAATATTCGACCTAATAGTGAAAACCGCATAAAAATCCGTTGGGTGGTTTAGAAGAAGAAGAGTTAGAAAGTTCAGACAGACACGAAAAGCGACTTTGTT